>CAUYLG010004982.1:0-115200 GCA_963573385.1 Cacajao melanocephalus | reverse complement strand
ACCCCTGCAGTGGACTAGGGATCCTTTCATTCTAATAGAGCTTCAGCTTGCAAAGGAAAGAGAACAGCTGCAATGAGCAGGAGACCCCATCAACACGCAAACCTGCCTTCCTGGACATGCTCCTTCCCGGGACCCATTCTGGCTCCAGGTCGCCTGGCCCCCAGGTCCTCAGGGGGCTCTGCCCTCACCCAGCCCTCACTGCCTGCCCTGTGGGCACCTCAGTGGCCTGCCAGTGTCTGAGCAGGGAGCTGCCAGCATGTGCCAGGTGACCAGACCACCAGGATGTCAGGCACAGCGTTCCCAACCCAGTGCACACACCCACAAACATCTGACAGGGGCTCCTCCAGCCCAGGGGAGGCATCAGCTCTGCCAGGGCTGCCAGCAGAGGCACCACTGAGCCGGCCTGGAAGAACAAGTCGGATTTCAAGGAACTGAGAAATCGAGGGGCCTGGCGCCCACTCTGTGCCGCCCAACACAGCTAAGCACAGCACGCGGGGGAGACGGGGAAACGTGCTGGATCTCACCCTCCCACCCAGCTGGAATGCAATGGCACAGTCACAGCTCACTGCAGCCTCCAACTCCTGGCCTCAAGTGATCCTTCCACCTCAGCCTCCTGAGCAGCTAGGACTCCAGGTGCCTGCCACTACACCTGGCTAATTTTTGTATTTTTTTATAGAGACAGGTAGTCATTATGTTATCCAGGCTGGTCTCAGACTTCTGGCCTCAAGTGATCCTCCCACTTTGGCCTCCCAAAGTGCTGGGATTACAAATGTTAAGCCACCCCACCCGGCCTTGATCCCAAATTAAAAACCTCAGCATTCCTCCTGCCCACTCTGAGCACAAAATGGAACTTCAGGGTTTATGCAGACCACCACCTGGATGGATTTTTTTTTCTTTTTTTGAGATGGAGTCTCCCTGTTGCCCAGGCTGGAGTGCAATCACACAATCTTGGCTCACTGCAACCTCCACCTTCTAGGTTCAAGTGATTCTCCTGCTTCAGCCTCCCAAGGAGTGAGACTACAGACATGTGCCACCACATCCAGCTAATTTTTGTCTTTTTAGTAGAGACAGGGTTTCACCATGTTGGCCAGGCTGTTCTTGAACTCCTAACCTCAGGTGATCTGCCCACCTCCCAAAGTGCTAAGACTACAGGCATGAGCCACCACACCCAGCCAACCCTGATGGATTTTATAGAGATGCCAAGAGATACAGTGTTCCTCACCCAGCTTTACCCATAGAGACATCTTGGTGTCTTTACCTTAAACAGGCAGTCAGTGGGAGACGAAGTCATCTGAGACAGTAAGTTCATTCTCTGCTTAAGGAACAGCCTGTCACCAAATCCCTCAGACTCCTGCAGGAAAAAAACAGACACACATGGTGCAGATCCTTCAGAACACAGCGACCCAGCAACAGCCCTGGCTGTCTCTTCCAGGGCAGCATCGGCCACGCCTCTCCCATCTCACACAGGACCTGCTCGCTGAGACAAAGGACAGGCTGACATCAGGCTGGGAGAAGGGCTTTCTGGGAAGTGGAGACTCTTGACAGTTGCTCTCTGGAGGGGACGGGGATGGCGGTGGCACCCTGGCTGCATATACGTGTGGAATGTGCCCCCTCCAGCGTGGAATGCAGCACGCACCCATCATTGTCCTTCAGATGGAAACCTGCATTGCCCTGGCCTCCCTCCCTCCCTCAAGTCTCTTGACCTAACGCCTGCACAGCCCAATTCCCTGCTGTCTTATCTGGGGTCTTTGGGCAGGAAAGCCATTTCACAAGCTGGTCTCTTATTTCCCAGTGTCAACCAGCAGGAAGAGAGAGGGGTCTTGCTTTTTGGACGTGCTTATTAAATGATATGGCCACATGGCCGGGCACGGTGGCTCACACCTATAATCCCAGCACTTTGGGAGGCTGAGGCAAATTAATCACCTGAGATCAGGAGTTCAATACGACCCTGGCCAACATGGTGAAACCCTGTCTCTACTAAAAATACAAAAAATTAGCTAGGCGTGGTAGTGCATGCCTGTAGTCCCAGCTACTTGGGAGACTGAGGCAGGAGAATCACTTGAACTCAGGAGGCAGAGGTTGCAGTGAGCTGATATCACGCCACTGCACTCTAGCCTGGGTGACGGAGTGAGACTCTGTCTCAAAAATAAATCGGTCAAGTGTGGTGGCTCATACCAGTAACCCCAGCACTTTGGGAAGCTGAAGCGGGCAGATCACCTGAGTCTGGGAGTTTGAGACCAACCTGGCCAACAAGTCAAAACCCCATCTCTACAAAAACACAAAAATTAGCCAGGCATGGTGGTACATGCCTGTAGTTCCAGCTACTCTGGAGGCTGAGACATGAGAATCGCTTGTACCCAGGAGGCAGAGGTTGCAGAGAGCCAAGATTATGCCAATGCACTCCATCCTGGGTGATAGAGCAAGGCTCGGTCTCAAAAACAAATAAATAAAATGGCCATGAGGCCAAATCCAGAAGACATGGGGGGTGGGAATTCATGACACAGACAGAGATTAATTACTCCTGCCTCTCTTTGGGTGTTTCAAGGATCCACCCCAATTAATAAGTTTAGATCTTCATATTGCTGGTAATGTCCACCTAGATACAAATATCTAGGGCTGGGTGCAGTGGCTCACTCCTATAATCCCAGCAGTTTGGGAGGCTAAGGCAGGAGGATCACCTGAGCCCAGGAGTTTGACACCTGCTAGGCAACATAGCAAGACCCCACCTCTGCAAAAAAATGAAAAATTAGCCTAGTGTGGTCGTGTGTGCCTGTAGTGCCAGCTACGTGGGAGGCTGAGGGGGGAGGATCACCTGAGCCCAGCTGGAGGCTACAGTAAACCATGATAACGCCACTGTACTACAGCCTGGGTGACAGAGCAACACCCTGTCTCCAAGAAAAAAAAAAAAAGGCAAGGGCCGGGTGCAGTGGTTCACGCCTGTAATCCCAGCACTTTGGGAGGCCGGGGTGGCTGGATCACCTGAGGTCAGGAGTTTGACACCAGCCTGGCCAACATGGTGAAACCCCTCTCTACTACAAATACAAAAACTAGCCGGGCATGGTGGCAGGCACCTGTAATCCCAACTATTCAGGAGGCTGAGGCAGGAGAATCGCTTGAACTTGGGAGATGGAGGTGGCAGTGAGCCGAGATCCTGCCACTGCACTCCAGCCTGGTCGACAGAGCAAGATTCCATCTCAAAAAAAAAAAAAAAGGCAAAACTCTAGACACTTTTCATATTACTTTACGAAATCATTTCTAGCAAGACAGTTCAATGCGCCCTTGAGCACCTGCAACCAAATTGTCTAATGACAAATTCACCGCCTGAAAAAGGGTCTTCGTGGGAAGTAACGGGAATTTTTTCCAGCCAGCAGCTGCCAGAAGTCCCCCAAACCCTGACAAATTTGTGGAATAAAGCTGTCTCTTTACAGCCCTCTAAGTTTTGACGTGGAGGTCCACCTAAAGATAGAGCTGACATCACCTCTAGGGACAGGCCATTCCTGGGGTCCTCTGCCAAGTAGGATGCTCTTAGCAGTCCCCAGGAGGGTTAACTTAGCAAAGGAACACCAGCACCCGAGAGTTAGAGGCGCTTTTGCCCCTAGCTGCTGTGAGCTATATAAAGCTCTAACAATCCGCTTTACACCGCAATTCACGGCTGAGCGGCTCAGGGTCAGAGAAACATCACACATTGTTATCCAGGTAAATCCAGCACTCTCTCCTCAACTCTGGGTAATGATTTAGACAGCAGCGATGAAGAGAGGTAGGTCTCCCAAGACTGAATCTTCAGGGAAGAATGAGCTATAAAAAGAGAGGGAGCATCGACAAAAATTTACTACAGAAAGGGGTTAACCCTATTTATGAGAAACCCAGTAACATAAGGAAGACCAGAAGCATGCAAAGCTGCAGCCGACAATGGTACAGCTTCTTTCCTAGCTTCTTCTATTTATTTTTTCTTTTCTGAGACAGGGTCTTGCTCTGTCTCCCAAGCTGGACTGCAGTGGTGCAATCACGGCTCACTGTAGCCTTGAACTACAGGGCTCAAGTGATCCTTCCACTTTAGCTTCCAAAGTAGCTGAGACTAAAGGCGTGCACCACCATGCATGACTCACTTTTTGCAGAGATGGGGTCTCACTACATTGCCCAGGCTGGTCTTGAACTCCTGGCCCCAGGTGATCCTCGTGCCTCAGCCTCCCAAAGTGCTGGGATTGCAGGTGTGAGTGACCAGGCCCAACCCAGATTTTTTCAAAGATCTCTTTTTTTCCATTAACAAAGGTAACACTAGAGTCAGCCCAGTAATTTATTTTCAGAAAGCTGAAGTCTTCATTTATGTACATGCTTAAAGAATGTTGACTGGGTGTGATGGCTGAGGCCTATAATCCCAGCACTTTGGGAAGCTGAGGTGGGAGAATCACTTGAGCCCAGGAGTTCAAGCCCAGCCTGGACAAAATAGCGAGACCTCATCTCTACAAAAAATTTAAGAATTAAAAAATTAGCTGGGTGTGGTGGCATGCACCTCTAGTCCCAGCTACCCAGGAGGCTGAGATGAGAGGATCACTTTGAGTACAGGAGTTGGAGGCTGCAGTGAGCTAGGATCACAACACTGCACTCCACCCTGGGTGACACAGCGAGATCCTGTCTCTAAGGAAAAAAAAAACGTTTACGGTCATCTCAAGTATAATTATAACTTGCAGAGAAAATTTCCGTGAAACTACATTATATAAAATCAATAGTAAAATCTAACTTGATGTACTCACATTTAGTCCTTACTACTTTCCAGAAACCTCTTCTGCTGTGAGGAGATACACTTGGGTTTTTTCCCTAAGAAACACCATCCATACATAGCAATGACTCTCCACATTCCTAAATGGAGCATCATTACTTAAACCAGTGAGTGGCTAAGATGGAGGCCATAAAACAGACAGAATCACAACGCTCGTGTCACAAATGACAAGGAAGCCGTGACACCTGCTCCGTCAATTACAGGCCACTGTAAACAGCAGCGTCTCTCAATACCTGCAGGGCGGGCTTCACAGCCAGCCACAAACACGATGCACGCCTGTCTCAAGGCTTCACCAGAATCAACCACATTCCAACTTGGAGGGCAGGACCAGGGTCCGACACCCCGACAACAAGAGGGGTGCCTTGAGCTGTGACCCTCCCTTGACCATCCAAACACAACACTATCCCTAGGGGCATCCTTACACCCCAGATGCAGAGACAAACAGATGTGCCCAAGACATCTGTTTCAGCCCACAGAGGGATTGGACTCAGGCCAGGTGCAGTGGCTGGCGCCTGTAATCCCAGCATTTGGGGAGACTGAGGCAGGTGGATCACTTGAGGTCAGGGGTTTGAGACCAGCCTGGCCAACATGGCAAAATCCCATCTCTACAAAAATACAAAAATTAGGGCCAGGCGTGGAGGCTCACACCTGTAATCCCAGCACTTTGGGAGGCCGAGGTGGGCGGATCACCTGAGGTCAGGACTTAAGAGACCAGCCTGACCAACATGGAGAAACCCCATCTCTGATAAAAATACAAAATTAGCCCGGTGTGGTGGTACATGCCTGTAATCACAGCTACTTGGGAGGCTGAGGCAGGAGAATGGCTTGAACCTGGTAGGCGGAGGTTGCAATGGGCCAAGATCTTACCACTTCTCTCTAGCCTAGAAAACAAGAGCAAAACTCGATCCCAAAAACAAAAACAAACAAAAAAAACTAGCAGGGTGTAGTGGTGTGTGCCTGTAGTCCCAGCTATTTGGGAGGCTGAGGCAGGAGAATCGCTTGAACCTGGGAGATGGAGATTGCAGTGAGCCCAGATCGTACCACTGCACTCCAGCCTGGGTGACAGAGCGAGACTCATTCTCTAAAACAAAAAAAAAGGACTGGCCTCAAACCAACACCAGCACGAGAGAGGCAATCTCTCAAATACTACTCCCAATCTCCCTGCAATATTTTCTGAAATAAAAGGAGTTGTGAGAGGCGTGAGAAGCCGACGGATACTGTTAGGTCAGCCACCTCCTTACAACCTGGCAAAGGCCTCCACGTGCTGACCTTCCCACCTCAGTGCCACAGAAAGAAAGCAGAAGAGAGCCATGCCACGGGGGCAGCAAGAGGATGGGAGCACCTTCGAGAGGTGGACACCTCCCTCCAGGTGACCAGAGACACCCCGGGCCCAGCAAAGAGCAGCAGACTGGTTCCTCTGCAGGGGGGGAAAGCCGTCAAGGAAGTGAATTCTCAGAGCAATCAACGTGAAAGAAGCAGAGGGCAGGGCAGAAAGCCTGCAGACACGGTCAGAGCTGTACAGCTCCCAGAGCCTCACGGAAAACAAGTCAAACTCACAGCTCTTACTCCCCGGCCATGGAAATGAACAGAAATTCTGATGCTGCACACGCATAGGCAGACACAAGAGCACACACGTACATTCCTTTTTTTTTTCTAATTTTTTTTTTTTTTTGGTAGAGATGGAGTCTTACTATGTTGCCCACACTGGTCTCCAACTCTTGGCCTCAGGTGATCCACCCGCCTCAGCCTCCCAGCGTACTGGAATAACAGGCAAGAG
The DNA here is from genome assembly GCA_963573385.1 of Cacajao melanocephalus. Lineage (NCBI taxonomy): Eukaryota > Metazoa > Chordata > Mammalia > Primates > Pitheciidae > Cacajao > Cacajao melanocephalus. The sequence goes on along the minus strand of CAUYLG010004982.1, from coordinate 108,646 downwards.
CCACTACACAGGGCCTACGTACATATCCTAGAATGTTGCTGATCTCCCCCTAAATATGGAAAAAAGGCAGAAGAAAACAACTTTTTGAAAGAGCCACAGCCAGCCACATGAGATGCAATGGAGGACCCCCAATTTTACCGGCAGCCGAGTGGGGGACAAATCAGACATCAGAGAAGAGCAGAGATTAATTCTTCATCAAGTACCTGAATACTGATACTGTTAACAAGTGCAGAATGATCACGATCTAAAATTTTGGTTAAAAAGGTAACTGTGTTTATTCCTTACCACTGCCACATCATGCGGCGGCAGAGGCTCAGGTGTGTTCAAGATTCAGCCGCACCTGTGACCCACTGCTGTGGCCAAGGAAAACCTTGCACTGCTGCACCCGTGACCCACTACCGTGGCCAGGGAAAACCTTGCACTGCTGCACCCGTGACCCACTACCGTGGCCAGGGAAAACCTTGCACTGCTGCACCCGTGACCCACCACCAGGGAAAACCTTGCACTGCTGCACCCGTGACCCACCGCCAGGGAAAACCTTGCACTGCTGCACCCGTGACCCACTGCCATGGCCAGGGCACACCTTGCACTGCTGCACCCGTGACCCACCGCCATGGCCAAGGAAGGCCTTGCACTGCTGCACCTGTGACCCACCGCCATGGCCGAGGAAGGCCTTGCACTGCTGCACCCGTGACCCACAGCCGTGACCTGGGAAAACCTTGCACTGCTGCACCCGTGAGCCACTGCCGTGGTCGAGGAAGGCCTTGCACTGCTGCACCTGTGACCCACCGCCGTGGTCGAGGAAGTCCTTGCACTGCTGTATCTGTGACCCACCGCCATGGTCAAGGCAGGCCTTGCACTGCTGTACCTGTGACCCACCACCATGGCTGAGGAAGACGTTGCTGCTGGTGGTGTAATGGACATTAACACTGCTTTACAAGGGGTGCTGCTGAAGGCCACCCTCATCCACAGTGGCCTAGCACGTGGAATTCGCAAAGCTGCCAAAGCCTCAGACAAGCGCTGGGCCCATCCTGGTGTGCTTGCATCCAACTGTAATGAGCCTGCGTGTGCCACGCTGGGTGCTGAACACCAGATCAAACTAATTAAGGGTGATGACAATGAGAAACGACGGGAACAGGTAAGGGCTCTGTAAAACCGATCAACAGGGGAGACCCTCCGAAGGAGCCAACGGCAGTGGTGTAGCAGTTACGGACCATGGCAAAGAATCTCGGGCCAAGGACGTCACTGAGGAGCGTTTCACGTGCAAGAAATGAATGAATAAAAAGCTGGCTTACATTCCTCAAAAAAAAAAGATACAATTATGTATGCACAAAAAAAGGCAAATGTTGTCTTCACTGCCATTCTATATACTGCAAATATTATTTGTAAGCAAAACTGGTCTTCTAGTAAGGAAAAAATAAAACTATTCTTCTGGAGGAAAAATCAGTACTATATATACATATATATATATATATATTTTTTTTTTGAGACAGTCTCGCCGTGTCACTCAGGCTACAGTGCAGTGGCATGATCTCGGCTCACTGCAACCTCTGCCTCCTAAATTAAAGCAATTCTCCTCAGCCTCCCGAGTAGCTGGAATTACGGGCACCTGCCATCACACCCAGCTAATTCTAGTTTTAGTAGACACGGGTTCACCATGTTGGCCAGGCTGGTCTCGAACTCCTGACCTCAAGTGAGCCACCTGCTTTGGCCTCCCAAAGTGCTGGGATTACAGGCTTGAGCCACTGCGCCCGGCCCAGTACACAATATAATTTCAATTCTGTAAAATATACATGAGTAGGAAAAAGACTAAAAATGCATGAATGTGTTAATAATGAATGAATGTGGTATAACTGCCCGCACCTGAGGGCGCCTGGACAGGCTGATGCTGTCTCCCAGGTGCTTTAGCTCATCATTATTTTGGGAGATTCTACATCAAGGTCTGACAAAGATGAATGTTCAATCCTTGGCATTCTCACCTTGTAATATGGAGATCTTTTCATTTTATTGATTTCAACTTTGTGATTTCTGTACGATCACGTTTTACTCGTTGGTAAGTAGTGAATTAGGCCGGCAGGCCAACTGTGGTTCGAAATTCTCAAGATCCATGTGGAAATGTCATCACCCCCCAGCCAAAGCTCACCAACAACCAAAGAAACAATGGCAAGGCCAGTGAGTCCTCAAATTGCACGGTCTCACGGATGGTAGCGGCGGCCCATCAGGAGCGGCTACTGCAAAGACAGAAGCTGCAGCGCGGAGGTGCAGCCACGGCTGCACACCCTGCGGGACCAACAGGAGCCAGGAACAGCCAGAGAGAGCCCCATCCCCTACTGACTTGGCAGGGTGGAAGCCCTGCACTCCCAGGCACAGCTGCAGCCTTGCACGGAGCAGGACCCCATACGAGCACCTTGGAGCTGCCCACCCCACCTCAGCCAGCACACCTGGTTGTGTGCAGTGGCCAGACCCCGCACTTGCTCACACACCCCTCGCCACTCCACACCTGGCTCGCCCTTGGCAGGCATAGGATCCAGGCCGGTAGCACAAGCCAAGTGCAGCCTGCCAGGCCAAGAGGGTGGAATGAGCCCAACAGGCCCGAACAAAACTCAGGCAAAGGAGCCACCAGCCACAGAGCTTTCCGGTTGCAAAAGTGACAGCCCAGGGATCCTGTGATATCACTTTTTGCCTATCAAGGTCAAGAAATCCAAATTCCCTATTTCTGGCTTCCCTTTGCACCCACATGCCTTTGGAGAGAATGGGGACTAACGAAGGATATTAACAATGTAAATCCCAATGATAACCCACCAGCTTTTACCACCAATTGGGGGCTGAGTGGTTTTCCAGACTCGCAGACCTTTAACAGCTGAGGCCTCATTCCTGGAAGGCAATTTAAGAATCCCTCTGCCCACAGACAAACCCCAGCACCCTATCAAGGGAACCCTGATATCCACACAGGAAGGCCAGAGCAGGGGTGAGATCTTACAGGGGGTTTAGCGGAGAGGCTTCCTTGTCGAATATATTCAATGGCAGCTTCGAATGACGTCAGGCAGTATCCCAGTTCATCCTTTGCCGAGCTGCTAAACCTGAAGTTTTTGATGTAACTCAGATTTGCCATCCTAATGAAGAAAAAAGTTATGCTGTTGTCTACCAAAGTCACACTTCTGCAAAAACAGAATTATTGGCTTGAGCGACTGATCAAATACCTAAAGTCAGTCGGTTCGCTCAGGGAACTATGACCACAGTCCCCTGGGTCTCTGCAGAGCACGTGCGATGGGAACACTAGCTAGTTCCTGGAAACAGTCTTTAGCAAGCCGATTATTGTAACCTGAGCTCTGGGTTCCGGGGGACAGATGATAGGGTTTTTCTACCCAATCACTGCCTACACCCTCATTCCAGAACAAGAAATGTAAGCTCTCTGGGCCTTTGTTTCCCCATCTGTAAGTGGACGGATAAAGCAAGGGGAGTCCCCACATCTGGCTCATAAAAGGTGTCCAATTGAAGGTGGATTTTTCCTAGAGTCACACTAGAATTACCACAGCCCAGCACTCCGTTTTAAAAAGAGTATCTTAACAGAAAATGTTACCAATTAGGGATCTCCGTTTTCACAAGCAAGTACAACAGGACTGAGAGCAGATCATCAGCACACATGGTTTCCAGGTTCACTGCAAATGAGAAACACACGTTCAATGCCAGAGTGAGATTCAAACGGACTGACAGGTGTACCAACTCCCTACCACTGCGCAATTCACGAAACCATGTTATCAGGCAAATCATACCTTTGAGGGGAAACCCCATCGCACAAGCTGCTTTACGGCGTCCTGATCGCATGTCAGGTTCAGGGTGGAAAAGAATGCCCAGCATTTTCAGAACACGTGCAAAACAAGGTATGAATAACTCAGGCCAGATACAGTGACATGGGCCTGTAATCCCATTGTTTTAGGAGGCCGAGACAGGAGGATTGCTTGAAGCCAGGAGTCTGAGACCAGCCTGGGCAATATAGCAAACACCCACCCCCTACAAAAATGAAAATTAGCCAGGTATGGTGGTGCGTGCCTGTAGTCCTAGGTACTTGGGAGGCTGAGGCAAGAGGATCACTTGAGCCCAGGAGTTCAAGGCAGTAGTGACCTACAATTGTACCCAGCCTGGGTGACAGAGTAAGACCCTGTCTCTTAAGAAAAGAAAAAGATGGTAACTCCCAGCAGACCATGCCTTGCCACCCACTTGGACAGTGAAAAAGCCCAGGGAGGTGGCAGCAGTGACACAAATTGAAGATGTGCCAAGAGCCATGACCAAAAGCCTCTTTCTTCCTAAAGTCACTAAGGTCTTCCTAAGGTCACTTCTATTTTATTCACATGGAGTCCACTGCCCGCATGGAGTTTCACTTTTTTTTTCCACTGTGAAATTTTAAGTAATTCATTCACGTTTAAAAATTCAAATAATACAAAAGGGCAAACTGTGAACGTCCCTCCAATCACTGCCAACCAGTCTCCTTTCCCAGAGGCTCCTGCTGTTGCTTCCTGCACACCTGTCCGGGACAGCTATGAGCCCACCATCATGTCATGGCTATACAGCTGTCCCCCTCTTTGTTTGATGCTGCTGGCTGGAAGTCTACCATATGCATTCCTGTTTATTTCACTCAAAACACTCAGGATCATCCCTTATCTACACACATAGCTATGTCTCTTCCTTATTGACTTTTTCTTGTTTTAATATTTTTGTTTTTAAGAAGGGGTCTCACTGTCACCCAGGCTGGAGTTCAGTGGTGTGATCATAGCTCACTGCAGCCTCCAACTCCTGGCCTCAAGTGATCCTCCCACCTTGGCCTCCCAAAGCACTGGGGTTACAGAGGTGTGCCACTGCACCGGGCCCCATAAAATCCCTTAAGATAGCATCACTCCTTTGCTTTTTCATCTGGAAGCAGCATCTACCCTGGCCTTGGCCAACCCCCCTTCCCCAAGCACAAACCTCTCTGGCTTGGAGACTGTGTCATGAGCTGCACCACCTTTCGCAAGCAGACCAGCTTCTGCTGTGGGGAGGTGCATCTGTTCAGCTGAGCCAGCTCTCTCTTGGCACGAGGTATATTGAAGCTGTAAAATAATTTGGAAAATGACAACTTCGGAGAACAGTAAAAGAACCTTTCCACCTGGATCTAAGAACACATCTCAGGGTCTACACGTCTCACGACAAACCAGAAGGAATGAAAAACAAAAACAGATTCTGAGATGTCATCTGACTCAAGTCAGCGGCAAAACAGAACAGCCTTCAATCCCATTCAGGCTGCCAGGTGATAGAGCTGTACCAGAAAGTTAAAAAAAAAAATCCTATTCCAAGAGGGAAATAACCCAAAGAGGGTTTGTGGGGATACAAAATGTTCGTGACCTAATGAAACTTAAACTAGGCTGGGCACGGTGGCTCATGCCTGTAATCCCAGAACTTTTAGAGGTTGAGCTGGGCGGATCACCTGAGGTCAGGAGTTTGAGACAAGCCTGGCCAACATGGCGAAACCTCGTCTCTACTAAAAGTACAAAAATTAGGCAGGTGCGGTGGCAAGCGCCTGTAATCCCAGCTACTTGGGAGGCTGAGGCAGGAGAATCACTTGAACTCGGGAGACAGAGGTTGCAGTGAGCTGAGATCACGCCACTGCACTCCAGCCTGGGCAACAAAGTGAGATTTCATCTCAAAAAAAAAAAAAAAAACCTTAATTTAAAAAATGAAACTTAACTCCTAAGTAGGTGCCTCTATGGCAGGGTTCCCTTGGGTGGGCAGGTGGGATACACCCTGCATGCAGAACCCACACGTCTGAATCACATGCCCGCCTGGGGACCAGCTGCATAAAATCCCGTGCCCAGTGGCTCCCATCCAGCCAGCATGCAGGGGCACAGTGGAGTAGGGGGACAGCCATACAGTTACCTGTAAAGAGCAGTCCTTTATTTTGGTTGCCAGTAACTGCACTGCTCCTCATAACTAACCACATCAAAACAGCGGACCACCTCTGCCACCAAGAGGGCCTGCTTCTGGGAGAAGACAGAGCTCCTGCCTCCAAGGATGCCAAGCCGCTGCAGTGCAAACCCTTACCTGAACTCCGGTTTCACACCAATATCTTTCTGCTGAAGATCTTGAAGGCTTCTTGTGATTTTGTTAAAGGCAGCATCCTAACAACAGATATTAACGAAGCTTCAAATTTCTCAAAAAGCACAGAAGGAGGCTTCCAACTTGGGTGATAATGACTGAGAACCTACTTCGCTTGCCTCCATGGTCCCCACGTATTTAAAGATCAGGTCGTAAATTTCATGATGGACATATATCTGTGGAGTCAAGAGACCCCATTCAGGGTGTGAGCGGGCAACAGGGAGTGCCTCCCAGCCTCTCCGCCCCGCCCTCACCTCCACTGCCTGCTTCATCAGGCTCATCTGGGTCTCCTGCTTGGCGAGCATTTTCTAGAGGGCAAGGGAAGCACAGTGAAAGGGCTTGGATTTGCATGGGGGCGCACCGCCACTGTCCCTCTCGGAAGCCTTGCTGCTTACCAGGTGAGAGTCCCGCAGAAGCTGCTGGAGGCATTTGGTGTAGAGAGCATTCGCCGAGTCCTAAACCACACAGAGCAGAGGGACAGGCCACCCTTACACACAAGGCCAGGACACGAGAGCTGGAGCAGGTGACACGCCCAGAGCTTCAGGTGCTAACACAAACTTTATCAAGTCAATTACATGATTTTTCTCAACTTTTTTTTTTTTAGGTGTCTATGCATTAAAAACAGGAGAAACTTCCTCTTGGGGTTAACACAGAGGATAATAATACTTGTTTTTATATTTCCTCATGACTTACACCACTTCATTTGTTTTTAAAACTTTTTTTATTACTTATTTATTTATTTTGAGATGGCGTCTCCCTCTGTTGCCAGGCTGGAGTGCAGCGGCACGATCTCGGCTCACTGCAACCTCCACTTCCCAGGTTCAAGCGATTCTCCTGCCTCAGCCTCCCAAGTAGCTGGGACTACAGGCACGTGCCACCACACCCTGTTAATTTTTGTATTTTTAGTAGAGACAGGGTTTCACCAAGTTGGCCAGGATGGTCTCGATCTCTTGACCTTGTGATCCACCCGCCTTGGCCTTCCAAAGTGTTGGGATTACAGGCGTGAGCCACCACGCCTGGCCCACTTCATTTTTTTTTAGAGACAGGGTCTCACTTTATCCCCCAGACTAGAGTGCAGTGGTGTGACTATAGGGCACTGCAGTCTCAAACTCCTGGGCTACCCGACCTCGGCCTCCCAAGTAACTGAGAATGCACATGCATGCCACCACGCCTGGCTAATTTTTGTATTTTCTGTAGCGATGGGGTCTTTTTATGTTGCCCAGACTGGTCTTGAACTCCTGGCCTCTAGGGATCCTCCCGCCTCGGCCTCCCAAAGTGCTGGGAAGACAGGCTTGCATCACCGTGCCCAGAGAAACGACTTTTATGGTTAGAGAGAAACATTTTTAAAAGACTTCAAACAGTGAGGCAGCACCCGGCAGTTCCAGAGGAATCTGAGGGCTCCGAGCACCCTGTACTGAACCGAGACAGGCACGCCAGGCAGAGGACAGCACAGCGACTCACTATGTGGTGACGAAGGCTCTTTCTCTCGCATTCTCGGAACATTCGGTGGAAAGAGGCGATGTTCCTGTCAAATCGCTCAGAGTGTCTTCCCAAGAATTCTCTCACGTCTTCAATGGTTTTCAGGGAAAAGGGATCTGAGGGTGCCAAAGGCTCTTCTGAAAAAAGAAACAGGTCAGGCCGGCTTCTGAAGCCTCTGTTGGTTCCTGGCTCTTTGTCCTATCCTACAGGGTCTAGGGCCTCTGGGGAGAAGGGCACATGTCCTTATTTCAAGACACCGCACAAGAATAGCCCAGTTACAGGACACCCTGGGGTCCAGAGAGCCTGGTCCTTTCAAGGCCTCTTCTGGGGACAAAACCAAACTATCTGGGACAATGGGCAAGACCCCAATTCCTGACAATAAGAGCATCAGTGTGCATCCAGCACATTAACTGTTATCTCAATTTTCTGGGGCAAAAGAAGAATTATTATTTATTAAAAATAATGAGATCTCAAAGAGGCGCAATGCTGGGGCCAGGCGCTGTAAGAGCCAGCCCTGAAGCTGAGACCCAGAGACAAAGCTGAGTCTACTGCTTTGTACCACTCAGGGGGCAACAGTCACATCCCACATGGATCACAGGCAGGCTGAGGTCTACGTGAATGCTGCCTCCTGGAATTGTGCAGTACCCAACCTGCGCAACGGCAGCCCCGATCCACACCTCCTTAGCTCAGTGACTTTAAGTTCTAGGAGGAACCACTGAAAACAATTATATAGGTCTCCATCTGGCTCCTGAATATTTTCCAGGAGGTTTAATCTTTTTTAAAAAATAACTTGTTTTTTTTTTAGTTATTTTTAAAGCTAGGGTCTTGCTCTGTAGCCCAGGCTAGAGTGCGGTAGTGTGATCATGGCTCACTGCAGCCTTGAATTCCTAGACTCAAGTGTCCCTCCAACCTCAGCCTTTTGAGTAACTGAGACTACAGGCACACACCACCATGCCCGGCTAATTTTTTTTTTTAATCATTATTTTTTGAGATGAAGTCTCACTCTGTACCCCACACTGGAATGCAGTGACACAATCTTGGCTCACTATAACCTCTGCCTCCCAGGTCCAAGCAATTCTCCTGCCTCAGCCTCCCAAGTAGCTGGGATTATAGGCGCACACCACCGCACCCAGTTAATTTTTTTGTATTTTTAGTAGAGACAGGGTTTCACCATGTTGGCCAGGCTAGTCTTGAACTCCTGACCTCAGGTAATCCATCCACCTTGGCCTCCCAAAGTGCTAAGATTACAGGCGTGAGCCACTGCGCCTAGCCTACTTTTTATCTTTGAGACAGAGTCTCACTCTGTCACCCAGGATAGAGTGCAGTGGTGTGATCTCAGCTCACTGCAACCTTCACCTTCTGGGTTCAAGCAGTTCTCCTGCCTCAGCTTCCCGAGTAGTTCTGATTATAGGTGTGTGCCCCCACACCCAGCTCATTTTTGTATTTTTAGTAGAGCTGGGGTTTCACCATGTTGGCCAGGCTGGTCTTAAATACCAGGCCTCAAGTAATCTGCCCACCTCAGCCTCCCAAGGTACTGGGATTACAGGCACGAGCCACCATGCCCAGCCTGATTATTTTATTTTTTTAGAGAGATGAGGTCTCACTATGTCGTCCAGGCTGGTTTTGAACTCCTGGCGTCAGTGATCTTCACACCTTGGCCTCCCAAAGTGCAGGGATTACTGGCGCAAGCCACCATGCCTGGCCTTGTCTAACCTTTGGACAGCTAATTCAGGAACAAGTTCAACAAACACATTTCTCTGAAACAGGAGAAAAGGGTTTTTTCTCCTAGAATACCTGAACTCTCTCTCTTTTCCAAAGGATGGGCTATACACAGGATGCTGAAACTCTCTTCTTTTTCATTGTAGAAAGTTTCTTCAAAGAGAATGGGCACTGAGAGAAGACAGGCAAAACCAGCTCCTAATTTAATCTTGTTTCCTTGTATAAAGACATCCTGCAAACAAGAAAGCCGTCACTGCACCAGCGGCCGGTGACAACCATGTCCCGCTCTCAGCCTGGCCCCCAGTGTGGCACTTAACCAGACCCTGCAGCCTTCACCCCAGTGTGGGTTTGCTGAGGCAGAAATGCTCTCCTGTTTTGCTCATTTTGATACAAAATGCCTCCTCTTTGTTTACCTAGTAGCTGTGGCTACAAAATACCTGGATCATTTTTATTTTATTTTTTTCTTTTGAGACAAGAATCTCACTCTATCACCCAGGCTGGAGTGCAGTGGGATGATCACAGCTCACTGCAACCTCCGCCTCCCAAGTTCAAGCAATTCTCCTGCCTCAGCCTCCTAAGTAGCTGGGACTACAGGCATCCACTGCCACCACGCCCAGCTGATTTTTGTATTTGTAGTAGAGACGGGGTTTCGCCATGTTGGCCAGGCTGGTCTCGAACTCCCAGCCTCAGGTGATCTGCCCGGCTTGGCCTCCCTGAGTGCTGGGATTGCAGACGTGAGCCACTGAGCCCAGTCCACACGGTGCATCGGTTGTCTTTTCAGTTTCCTTCACTTGCAACAGTGCCTTGGTCTGTCTTTGCCTTTCAGGACACTGACATTTTTGCTTTGTATTGCAGACTCTCCCTCCGTGTTTGGGAGGGTTTGTGTGATGTGTCCTGACAATTACATTACAGTTACACATTTCTCATAGGAATACCCTGAAAGGGGTGTTTTATCTCCCTCTGTGTATCCTGGTGGAAGGCACATGATGTCAGCTTTTTTCACTGTTGATGTTAACCACGGGGTATGTGTTGTGTTGTTTCATTTTGTTTTGCTTTTAAAGTGAAAGCAGGTAGGTTCCGAGACGGGGGAGACTTTCTTCCCATTCAGGAATGGCCTTGTTTTCCCTGGCATCCCCCGGGTCAGGAGAGCCCGGCCACATCGTCCTCACTGGGGCAGGGACTGTGCTCAGACGTGGCAGGCGAGGCTTGTGGCGCCGTGACGGGGAGAGGAAGCATGGGGTTGCCAGTGTGTCTGCTCTGCCCTGTGGCTCACGAGACACGCTGCTGCTCTCCTGCCAGAGATCTGCTGACCCCAGCTGTCAGTCACCTCTTAATTGATTTGTTCTCTTTTGGACACCCAGATCTACAAAGAGGACAGGAGTCGGGCTTTGCGTGGCTCATCTGCCCCCTGCACCCGGCCATGACCACAGTGAGCCGTGCAGAGAGCAGCAGGCAGGATTCAGCCCCGGGTACACTGCAGCACCAGATTATTTCCACCTCTTACATAGGGAGAGCTTTCCTACTTTTTCTTTTCACAAAGAACACAGGACTTCTTCCTACTCAAGAAATAGCTCAATGCTTTTTCTGTTGCAACATTTAAAAAGGATCCAGGCCGGGCGCAGTGGCTCACGCCTGTAATCCCAGCACTTTGGGAGGCCAAGGTGGGCAGATCATGAGGTCAAGAGATCGAGACCATCCTGATCAAAATGGCAAAACCCCGTCTCTACTAAAAATACAAAAATTAGCTGGGCGTGGTGGTGTGAGCCTGTACTCCCAGCTACTCCGGAGGCTGAGGCAGGGGGATTGCTTGAACCCGGGAGGCGGAGGTTGCAGTGAGCCAAGATCGCGCCACTGCACTCCAGCCTGGCAATACCTCGAGACTGTCTCAAAAAAAGAAAAAGATTTACAATAATGATATGCGTCAAGAGAGATAAAAACCAATGTGGCAAGAACATTAACAGCTTAAGGGGAGGCATGTTTAAGAGTTTTTTTCAACTTTACTACAACATATAAAATTATTTCAAATCAAAAAGGTTGTTTATTGGGTGGGTTTTTTGTTTCTTTTTTTCAGACAGGGTCTCGCTCTGCTGCCTAGGCTACAGTGTGGTAGTACAATCATGGCTTACTACAAGCTCAAACTCCTGGGCTCAAGCGATCCTCCTACCTCTGCCTCCCAAGTAGCTGGGACTACAAGTACTCACCACCACACCTGGCTAATTTTTTTGTTTTTATTTTTGGCAGAGATAGGGTCTCAATGTGTTGTCCAAGCTGGTCTCAAATTCCTGGCCTCAAGTGATTCTCCTGCCTCAGCCTCCCAAAGTGCTGGGATTACATGGCAGTTTGGTACAGTGGTGTGAGCTACCATGCCCAGCTGAAACAAAAAGCTTTTAAAAAAGTAAAATAGTCATCCCTGATGTCCTATTTGGGGACAAGAAACTGACAAGCTTTTCATGGCACTGGGATAAAACAGCTTCCTCTGGCTCAGACAGCAGCAAAGAGGAGATGTTCCAGCAACTCACGGCAGAAACCTATCACGGGGTCAGGGAGAGACGCCCCGAGCCTCCCGTCCTCCAAGTCAGCAGCTGGGGTCCCACTCACTGTCACCACCTTCCTTTCCTCCACCACAAAGGCAGAGTCCCTCCAGCTCCCCACGGGGCTGCAGTGCGTGTCAAATGCCACCACTGCCAGTAGCTGTGAAAGGCTGAGAACGGGACTCTGTTCCCTCCCCTCTGCCCCCAAACACCGCGTAGGTGACCCTGGCCGACCCACCAAGAAATGAATACCTTTCCATTTAAGGTCTGAAAATGCTCTTCCACAGGTATCAAAATGTAGGACTCAAACTGACAGGTAGACTGAATGCCTCTCGGCAGGCTTCCTTTGCAAGGTACTAAGACCTGGAAAAAACAATTCGGGGGAACATTACAGAGATGTTCCATTTACCACCTTGGCAGAACAGGGTGTGCCCAAAGGTGCCCCAGCTGGACAGAGACCTGCTGTCCCCACACAGGGAGCTGCTGGCAGAGAGAACGCCCGAGGTCCCTTGCCAACACGGCCACAGTGGCTGCCAGCTGAGCTGATCTGCTGTTGCTGCTGCTGTTGTGATAGAAGCAGCCTCACCCCACCACAGGCAGAGGGAGGAGGAGAACCACACAAATCCTTCTCCACCTTCAGATGCGGAGGCGGACGGCTCCTTCCCACACTCGCTTGGTTCCCCCCACAGCTAGTAGCCCCAGGCTCTCTCTCTATTCTGAACCTTGCAGTTACAAGGACCCAGGGGCTCAGGGACAAGTCCAGACAAAGAGAGGAACACTTGGAAAGTACAGAAAAGGGAAGCCAAGAAATCACACATTCTCCCACCATTCAAAAAAGAAACAGCCGGGCGCAGCGGCTCACGCCTGTCATCTTAGCACTTTGAGAGGCCAAGGCGGGCAGATCACTTGAGGTCAGGAGTTCAAGACTAGCCTGCCCAACATGGTGAAACCCCAGCTCTACTAAAAATACAGAAATTAGCCGGGCGTGGTGGCACACACCTATAATCCTAGCAGTTTGAAAGGCTGAGGCAGGCGGATCACTTGAAATCAGGAGTTCGAGACCAGCCTGGCCAACATGGTGAAACCCAGTCTCTACTAAAAATACAAAAATTAGCTGGGTGAGATGCTGTGTGCCTGTAATCCCAGCTACTTGGGAGGTTATGCTTGAGCCCGGGAGGCGGACGTTGCAGTGAGCTGAGATTGCACCATGGCAGAGCAAGATTCTGTCTTTTAAAAAAAAAAAAAAAAAAAAGAACACATGGATACATGGATGATGACAGGGCCTCATTCTCTCACCTAGGAGTGCAGTGGCACGATTTCAGCTCACTACAACCTCTGCCTCCCAAGGCCAGGTGATCCTCCCACCTCAGCCTCCTACGTAGCTGGGACTACAAGCGTGTGCCACCATACCCGGCGAATTTTTTTGTTTCATTTCTGTTTTTGTTTTTTGTTTCTTTAGTAGACATAGGGTTTTATCATGTTGCCCAGGCTGGTTGCGAACTCCTGGATTCCAGCGATCTACCTGCCTCAGCCTTCCAAAGTGCTGGGATTACCGGCATAAGCCACCATGCCCCACCAAAGAGTGCATTCTTATATGCTATATACTTAGATTACAGAGTGATTTACCCCACAGTTTCTTGAACATGATATATTTACATCTTAGACCATGGTCAGCCGCACTACTACTAAATTTTTTGAGACGGGATCTCACTGTCACCTAGCCTGGAGTGCAGTCGCGCAATCACTCTAAATGCATTAAAAGCTACATTTTATGGGGAAAAATAAAAGGAGGCAGGTGCGGTGGCTCACGCCTACAATCCCAGCACTTTGGGAGGCCAAGGTGGGTGGATCACTTGAGTCCAGGAGTTCAAGACCAGCCTGGGTGACATGGCAAAACCCCATCTCTACAAGAAATACAAAAATTAGCCAGTCATGGTGTTGTATGCCTGTAGTCCCAGCTACCTAGGAGGTTAAGGCAGGAGGATCACTTGAGCCAAGGAGGCAAAGTTTGCAGTGAGCCAAGATCACACCACTGCACTCCAGCCTGGGTGATAAATAAGACCCCATTTCAAAAGAAAGAAAGGAAGGAAAGAAAGAAAAGTCAAATAAAAAGCAAGAATCTGCATGAGTGGCACCTACTCCAGGGCGCCCTCCTGCCTCCTTCTCAGACTGGATTAGGCACTCCACAGCTGCCCACACTGCCTTCCATCCTGACACTCATTCCTCTGGCCTGCAAATGGCCTGTTTCTGGAATTCCCTGAAGGCGTGCCAGGTTCCCCACTGATTGAGTAACCCTGAAACCCAGCACGGTGCCTGGCGTGGAGGGGATGGCCACGGCTTGTTGGAATCATCTATACTAAATAATTCCTGAGAACTGGAGCAGGGGTCTCAGCACCCTTAGCCTGGATGCAAGTCAGTTCCTGAGGCTTAGAAAACAGGCCCTAGGCTCCCAAACTAAATCCCCAGAGCCTACTTACCCCATTAAATCAGACACCTCAATAAAAGGACCAAGCTTAATATTACTCCTTTGAAATTGTTGTTTTTCCTGCAGGCAAATGGGCAGGTCCCCTGCTGCACCTGGAAAGCCTGGAGGACTTTCAACCCTGCACTAGAGGCCCAGGGACGCAGACCTGCCCAGCCTGCTCTGAGGACTCCGCAGGTGCATAATTATCCAGATAGTTGTAAGCACAGCAGTGACTTTTAGAAACGGTGGGGGTGTCACCGGCCTCTGAGACTGAAATTTGAAATTTGGGTGGGCACAGAAGGCACCTCCACTGTCCAATCGGAGAGGAGAGGAGGGCAGGAAGAAGACACCTGCCTGAATACAGGGTCATCCCCACAAAAGGAACACCTGGGAAGGAAGGCACCTGAAGACGTGGCTGGGTAGGGGTGGGGGCCAGGGTGGAGACAAGGGTGGGGGCGGGGGAGGGAGAAGCAGTCAAGCCACACCCTTGGCAGCCCCACACACACTGCTGCAGGGCCACACAGAGATGAGGTGACCCAGCAGGCTAGGCACAGGAGAAGTGTGGTGCAGTTCACTCTGTGGGACACTCATGTTTGTAAGTGGTGAGTTCACATTTTTTGGAGCCTAATAAAGGACTCCGATCCCCAGGGCAGACTCAAGGGCAGTCAAACTTGGTACCAGGTCACAACTAGCCTGGGCAACATCACAAGACCCCCCCCATCTCTATCAAAATATTAAAAATGAAATAAAATTGGTACGATGCCCAACATTCATGGAAAGATATTTGGCATTCAACTGCTAAGGCCACAGGGATTCCTTAGACGTGACAGAAAGAATGGCATTTTCCTGGAGACGATCAAGATATTTGATTTTTTTCTTTCAATCCATAAACATGGGTAGAGCATGACTACAGATTGGACAGGGGTGGGCCCATGTCCCTCAACACATGGACGAGAGGGGGCTGGTGTGGGCCAGCAAACCTGACCGGTGTGACAGTGACACCAGCTCCTGCACTCTGCTGATTTCTGCTGAGAAGCTGGCCTCCCTGATTCTTTTTTTTAAAGAATTCTTTTTCTTTTTTTAAAGATGGAGTCTTACTATGTTGCCCAGGATGGAGTGCAGTGGCTATTCAGAGGTACAATCCCACTACTGATCAGGACGGGAGTTTTTGTTTTGTTTTCGTTTGTTTTTCTGGGACAGAGTCTTGCTCTGTCGCCCAGGCTGGAGTTCAGTGGTGCAATCTCGGCTCACTGCAACCTCCACCTCCAGGGTTCAACTGATTCTCATGCCTCAGCCACCGGAGCAGCTGGGATTACAGGCATGCACCACCACACCCAGCTAATTTTTGTATTTTTAGTAGAGATGGGGTTTCACCATGTTGGCCAAGCTGGTCTTGAACTCCTGTCCTCAAATGATCCGCCTGCCTTGGCCTCCCAGAGTGCTGGGATTACAGGTGTGAGCCGCCGTGCCTGGCCAACAAGGTGCTTTTCAGTTACAAGTCATGGGATCCCACTCAAGCCCACTTCAGCAAAAGGGGGATTTTAAATGAACTTTTCTGCCTTGTTGCCTTCCTTTTGGGGACACCAGATAGAGACTCTTCTAAGGCTCTGCCATCCTGGATTCCCCACAGAACCCCAGACCCCCACTCCAGCTCCTCCTGAGATCCAAGGCAACCACAAGGAACTGCTTGAGTCTACATAGGCCAGCAGTGATCCTCTGGTCTTCCTCGGCCTTGTTTGGTAAACTTCAATCAGTGAGGCTGCCAGGCATGCTAGTGCATGCCTGTAATCCCAGCCACTCAGGAGGCTGAGGTGGGAAGATCGTTGGTGCCCAGGAGCTCTAGGATGTCGTGAGCTATGCTGACTGCATTTCCACACTAAGTTTGGCATCAATTTGGTGACCTCCCAAGAGTGAGGGACCACCACCAGGTTGGAAATGGAGCAGGTCAAAACTCCTGTGCTAGGCCAGGCGCGGTGGCTCACGCCTGTAATCCCAGCACTCTGGGAAGCCGAAGCACATGGATCACTCGAGGTCAGGAGTTCGAGACAAGCCTGATCAACATGGTGAAACCATGCCTCTACTAAAAATACAAACATTAGCCAGGCATGGTAGTGGGCACCTGAGGCAGGAGCAGGTAGGCTGAGGCAGGAGAATCCCTTGAACCCGGGAGGCAGAGGTTGCAGCAAGCCGAGACAGAGTCACTGTGTTCCAGCCTGGGCGACACAGTGAGACTCCATCTCAAAAAAAAAAAAAAAATGACAAAAATTAGCCAGGCATGGTAGAGTGTGCCTATTGTCCCAGCTACTCAGGAGGTTGAGGCGGGAGGATTGCCTAAGCCTGGGAAGTAGAGGCAGCAGTAAGCCCTGACTGTGTCACTGCACTCCAGCCTAGGCAATAGAGACCCTGTCTCCAAAAAAAAAGAAAGAAAGAAAAGCCCCAAGTGATAGTCACCAGGCTCAGTAACACCATGCTGAGCAAGACAGAGTTTCCCCAAAGAGCTTCCACAGAAATAACTACACACAGCATGACACTTCCAAAAAGCCAGATAAAGATACATATGAAAATATGCGCTTGTCTAGACAGTGGTTTAAAATATCATACAATGAAGACAGGGAGGAAATATTCCCACACTATAGCCAGGCCTTCCCTAATCCACGCCTGCTCTGCGTCCTGTACTTTTCCGCTGCGACACTCACCACCACAGTCATTAATATGCACTCGCCCAGCGAATGCCCATCTCTCACACTAGAATTTAAGCTCCATGAGGATAAAGATGGTGATCTAGGGCCGAGCATGGCAGCTCACGCCTGGAATCCCAGCACTGTGGGAGCCCAAGGCAGGAAGATCACTTGAGGCCAGGGGTTCAAGACCAACCTGGGCAACATTTTTTATTTCTCCAGAAAAATAAAAACCAGCCAGGCGTGGCAGGATAGGCTGCAGTCCCAGCTACTCGGGAGGCTGAGGCAGAAAAATTGCTGGAGCCTAGAAGTTTGAGGCTGCAGTAAGCCGTGTTCACGTCACTGCACTCTAACCCAGCCTGGGGGACAGAGCAAGACCTTATTTCAAAAAAAAAAAAAAAGAAAGATAGTGATGTATGTTTCTATTTCTTGCTGAATCCCCACCATCAAGCAAAGTATCTTGCATGCCTTTAATAATTGCCGTGAAATGAACAGATGACAATGAATGTCTCTGGTGAATTTTATGACATTTTTATTTGGAAAGAGCTATACTCTCTAATTTTTTTAATAATGAACTCTTTGACTTCTAAAATCTAAAGTAAGAAGACTGTGGTGAAGAAGTATGAATCACGAAAGTAATGATAAAAACTGGAAAAGATGTCAAGAAACCTAGTTTCTCTTTGGAGGCTGAGGCAGGTGGATCACTTGAGGCCAGAAGTTCAAGACCAGCCTGGCCAACATGGTGAAACTCCGTCTCTACTAAAAACACAAAAAAATTAGCTGGGCGTGGAGACCGGCACCTGTAATCCAGCTACTCGGGAGGCTGAAGCAAATTGCTTGAACCCGGAAGGCTGAGGTTGCAGTGAGTCGACATTTTGGCACAGTACTCCAGCCTGAGCGACAGAGTATCTCAAAAAAAAAAAAAAAGAAAGAAAAAGACACCTAGTTTCTGATGGCAGAACTTGGCCTGGGCAAAATGAAAGTCAATTCAGGACCGAGCATGGAGGCTCACGCCTGTAATCCCAACACTTTGGGAAGCCGAGGTGGGCAGATCACCTGAGGTTGGGTGTTTAAGACCAGCCTGGCCAATATGGGTGAAACCCCATCTCTACAAAAATTAGCCAAGCGTGGTGGTACACGCCTGCAAGCGCAGCTACTCAGGAGGCTGAGGCAGGAGAATCACTTGAACCTGGAAGGTGGAGGTTGCAGTGAGCCAAGATCACGCCCTGCACTCCAGCCTGGGCCACAGGGCAAGACTCTGTCTCAAAAAAATTAATAAATAAAAATAAAAATAAATGAAAGTCAATTCTAGTGTCCCTGAGAGACAGCTGAAAACCTGAAGCCACACTCAGCTAACCTGACTCCTCCTTCAGTTCAAATCCGCAGCCACCTCACACACCTGAGTAAAGTCGCCCCACAGGATAAGAGAAGTGGATGCCCATTTGAGAGTAGGGGATGGCTGGGCGTGGTGGCTCACACCTGTAATCCCACCACTTTGGGAGGCAGAGGCGGGTGGATCACAAGGTCAAGAGGTTGAGACCATCCTGGCCAACATGGTGAAACCCTGTCTCTACTAAAAACACAAAAATTAGCTGGTCATGGTGGCACGCACCTGTAGTCCCAGCCACTTGGGAGGCTGAGGCAAAAGAACTGCTTGAATCCCAGAGGCAGAGGTTGCAGTGAGCTGAGATTGTGCCACTGCACTCCAGCCTGACAACAGAGCGAGACTCTGTTTCAACAAAATAAAAAAGAGAGAGAGAGAGAATAGGGGACAACAGACAAAAAGAAGGCAAAAGACTCCTCAAGCAGAGGCCACAGACGACACAAATGAGCCCAGGACACTGTGTCCCCAAGTGCTGCCTAAATAGGATGCCTGCCAAGTTCATTGACCCAAGAACTGGAAAGACCCACAACGCAGGGCCCGCCCTCCATCCAGGCAGATGCCCCCACCACGACAGGCAACAGTGTCTCCTGCGTGCTTCTTTTATTCCTGTTACCTGGCTGCCCCCGGAGGCTTCTGAGGTTGTGGCCTCTATCAGAAAAGTCCGTTCATCACGGTGCTTTCCCTTTGGAAAAACCTTTCAAAGCAGTGTATGAATGCGTTTACTCAGTCCCTTATTCTATGAAGGTGAGCAGCCACCTCCCAGACAGACCGGGACTCAGGGAGCAACTGATTTCAGCCCTGGAGAAGCCCCCATAGGCAAGAGAGAAACAAGAGAGACGAAGGTGAGCACCACAGCCTGAGACTGAGTGCCACTGGTGGTAATCCATGAAAGGGCACAATTAGTCACAGGCGGGGCCAGGAGTTCAGAGAAAGGATTACATTCTGGGCTGCAGTCCCAGGAGGCTTCCTGGAGGGAGTGGCTTATAGGGGCCCCTCATGCTTACTCACAGACCAAGCACACTGCTGGAAGCTTGGTAAGCTGGGCCTTAGTCTACCACATATCTGGAACCATTCATGCCTCAGGACAACCCCTGAGGCTCAGCGCACTTACGATGCCATGGATTTGGGCCACCTTGCTGCACAAGTCGGGACGCCACTTTTGCAGAGCCAGATAGAAAGGATTTTTCAGGAGGTCTTCATCATACAGAGCCATATGGACTTCAGAGGGGTCAGAGCAAATCTCCTACAAGAGAGGGAAAAGCAGTGAATGGCCATTTGCAAGTTTACGTAACACATGAAAGTCCACATCTGGCATTTTCTTCTTTTTTGAGACGGAATCTCACTCTGTCACCCAGGCTGGAGTGCAGTGGCGTGATCTCGACTCACTGAAACCTCTGCCTCCCAGGTTCAAGCGATTCTCCTGGCTCAGCCTCGGGAGTAGCTGGGATTATAGGTGTGGCCACCACATCTGCTAACTTTTTTATTTTTAGTAAAGTCAGGTTTCTCCATGTTGGCCAGACTGGTCTTGAACTCCTGACCTCAGGTGATCTGCCTACCTCGGCCTCCCAAAGTGCTGACATTACAGGCATGAGCCATCGCACCCTGCCTGCATCTGACAATTTCTAAAGAGCACCCTCAAAAAAAAAAAAAGGATTCCTGACATGCAATTTTCTTCTCCCACAGACCCACTCCACCAGGAAATCTCAAATATAACCTAACAACTCCAAGATGACCTATTTATTAGCAAATGTGTAAATTATGTTCAGAAAATCTTGTTAAACTCCTGGCTAAAGTATAAATGGCTATTTTTAGAACATCCTACATGACCAAAATTATGACATTCTCAAGATACTCATGTATTTTTACTGAAATATTTTAGCACACGGAAAAGTACTGAGTAATAATGCAAACCTAGTACCAGAATTAAGGAATCGTCATGTTTTGCAATGTTTGCCTCAGATTTTCTTTTAAGAAATAAACTAGAAGCTAGGTGTGGTGGTTCATGCCTGTCATCTTAGCACTTTGGGAACGTGAGGCAGGAGGATTCCCATGAGCCCAGGAGTTCAAGACCAGCCTGGGGAATACAGCAAAACCCCCGTCTCTACAAAAATAAAACAACTGTCTGGGTGAGGTGCCATATGCCTGCAGTCCCAGCTACTCGGAAGGCTGAGGCAGGAGGATTGCTTGAGCCCAGGAGTTGGAGAACCAGCCTAGATAATATGGCAAGGTACTATCTCCATAAAAATTAAAATAATAAAATTTCTGTTAGTCTGTGCTATCATCTAGATATTTATGTCCTCCCAAAACTCATATATTGAAATCCTAACCCACTAGGTGAGACCTTTGGGGAGTGACTAGATGCAAATGCAGAACCTTCATGAATAAGATCAGTGCCCTTCATGGATGAGATCAGTGCCCTTATGTGGCAGGGCACAGTGGCTCAGGCCTGTAATCCTAGCACTTTGGGAGGCCAAGGTGGGCGGATCACCTGAGGTCAGGAGTTCAAGACCAGCATGGTCAACATGGTGAAACCTCGTCTCTACTAAAAATACAAAAATTAGCTGGGCATGGTGGTGCTCGCCTGTAATTCCAGCTACTCAGGAGGTTGAGGCAGGAGAATCACTTGAACCCAGGTGGCAGAGGTTGCAGTGAGCCAAAATCACACTACTGCACTCCAGCCTGGGTGACAGAGGGAGACTCCGTCTCAAAAAAAGAAAAAGAAAGAAAGAAAGAGGCCTGGGAGAGCTCCTTTGCTCCTTTGGCCACATGAGGTTAGAGAGAACAGACAGCTATCTATGAAGCAGGCCATTCCCAGACACCCAACCTGCAGGATCTTCACCTTGTACTTCCCAGCCTCCAGAACTGTGAGAAACACATTTCTGTCATTTTCAAGCCACTACAATGTCTTGTTATAGCAGCCTGCATGGGCTGAGATAGTCTGTGAGTATAAAGTCTTATCCCACTGTTTTTAATTTTCATTGGTTCATTACGTAAATGAACTAAATTTCTTTGTTTATGTTACATAAACTGCCTTATCATGTTGTTTGCGAGCTTTCCCACTAGATTGTTGGACTTTTTCTTAGGATAGTTCTTTACTCATATGTATACTAAAGTAAGTTCTAAATATCATCTCCCAGACTAGGTGTGGTAGCTCACGCCTGTAATCCCAGCATTTCGGGAGGATGAGGTAGGAGGATCACTTGAGCTCAAGAATTTAAGACCAGCCTAGACAACACAGTGAGACTACATCGTTACAAAAATTTTTTTAAAAATTAGCCATGTGTGGTGGTGCATGTCTATAATCCCACCTACTCAGGAGGCTGGGGCAGGAGAATCACTTGGGCCCAGGAGATTGAGGCTACTATGAGCCATGATCATGCCATTGGACCCTACCCTGCGTGATGGAGCGAGATGCTGTCTAAAAAAGAAATATATATATGTATATATATACACACACACACACACACACATGCATATATATATATATATATATATATATATATATATACACTCACACCATCTCCTCGTCTGTAATTTGCTTTTTCATTTTGTCAAATGGGTGTTTTCAGAAATAGAAGTTTGCATGTTATTTACTTATTTTGTGACAGTGTTTCACACTGTCGCCCAGGCTAGAGCTGGAGTGCAGTGGCATGATCGTAGCTCATCATAACCTTGAACTCCTGGGCTCAAGTGATCTCCCACCTCCCACCTCAGCCTCCAGAGCAGCTGGGACTACAGGCATGCGCCACCACATCCAGCTATTTTGTTATTTTTTGTAGAGACGGGATTTTGCTGTGTTGCCCATGCTGAACTTGAACTCTTGGCCTGATGCAATCCTTCCACCACGGCCTCCCAAAACGCTGGGATTACAGGTGTGAGTCACTGTGCCTGGCCAGAAGTTTTGATGTAAATGGACAGTCATCCCTCAGTGTACTTGTGGGATTTGGTTCTGGGACCCCCTTGTATACTCAAGTCCATGCAGACTCAAATCCCACAGTTGGGCCTGTAGAACTCACACGTCTATGTCAGCCCTCCATGTATACAAATTTGCATCCTGTGAATATGGTATTTTCAACCTGAGGCTGGTTGAAAAAAACACATGTAAGTGGAGCCACACAGTTCAAACCCGTATTGTTCAAGGGTCAACAATAATTGGATTTGACACTCTTTGCCTTTAAGGTCAGTGCTTTTTGGGCCTTAGGAAATCTGTAATTGGCACATCTATCCTCTGGCAGGTCTTTCTGCAAAGTGACTTCACTATTCCCCCATCAGAAGATAAGAGTAGGCTGGGCATGGCGGCTCACGTCTTTGGGAGGCTGAGGCAGGCAGATCACTTGAGGTCAGGAGTTCAAGACCAGCCTGCCCAACATGGTGAAACCCCATCTCTATAAAAATACAAAAATTAGCCAGGTGTGGTGGCGTGCACCTGTAATCCCAGCTACTCGGGAGGCTGAGGCAGGAGAATCGCTTGAACCCAGGAGGAAGAGGTTGCAATGACCCAAGATCCTGCCACTGCACTCCAGCCTGGGCAACAGAGAGAGACTCAGTCTCAAAGAAAAGGAAGAAGATAAATTCATTTCTCCATTTCACCGGCCCCTGAATAGGAGTCAGCCCTGTGACTTGCTTCAACCAACAGGCAGAAGCAATGCTGTACAATTTGTGTCAGCCTCAAGAGGTCTTACAGGGGCTGGGCATGGTGGCTCACTCCTGTAATTCCAGCACTTTGGGAGGCCAAGGCAGGAGGACCACTTCAGGCCAGGAGTTCCAGACCAGCCTAGGCAAAATAGCAAGACCCTGTCTCTACAAATAATAAAACAGAAAAATTATCCAGACATGCTGGCACATGCCTGTAGTCCCAAATACTCGGGAGGCTGAGATGGGAGAACTGCCTGAGCCCAGGAGTTTGAGGCTGCAACGAACTACGATGGAAACACTGCACTCCAGCCTAGGCAACAGAGTGAGACCCAGTCTCTCTCCTTTTCTTTTTTTTGAGACAGAGTTTTGCTGTTGTTGCCCAGGCTAGAGTGCAATGGCACAATCTCAGCTCACTGCAACCTCCGCCTCCTGGGTTCAAGCGATTATCCTGCCTCAGCCTCCCAAGTAGCTGGGATTACAGGCGTGCGCCACCACGTCCGGCTAATAATGTATTTTTAGTAGAGACAGGGTTTCTCCATATTGGTCAGGCTGGTCTCAAACTCCTAAGCTCAGATGATCCACTCCTGTTGGCCTCCCAAAGTGCTGGGATTACAGGTGTGAGCCACCGCGCCTGGCCGAGACCCCATCTCTTTAAAAAACAAAAACAAAGCCAGGCACAGTGGCTCACACCTGTAATCCCAGCACTTTGGGAGGCCAAGGCGGGCAGATCATCTGAGGTCAGGAGTTTGAGACCAGCCTGGACAATATGGTAAAACCCCATCTCTACTAAAATACAAAAATTAGCCAGGCGTGGTGGCACGCGCCTGTAATCCCAGCTACTCGGGAGGCTGAGGCAGGAGAATCGTTTGAACCCAGGAGGCAGAGGTTGCAGTGGGCCGAGATCACACCACCACACTCCAGCCCAGGTAAAAAAGCAAGATTCTATCTCAAGAAACAAAAAAGTCTTAGTACACTTAAGGAATAAGAAAAGTAAATGAATATACATACATACACACCTATATAAGGCCTTGCAGACTCCACTCATTCTCTTGGTACCCCAAGATCCCAATGCTGTGAAGAAGCGCACACAATGAAAGGCCATGGGGTCTGAAGAGCGAGGCCTAGGTGGCCCAGAGAGTGCAGCCAACCCACCGGCAGAATACAGCCCCCTGAGGGAGCCCAGGTGAGACTGGCAGAGGAACTACCCACCCGGCTCACACAATGTGGGAAGTAATGAATTGTGGCAATCTGAAGTCAGTGCATTTTGGGCTGGTTTGTTTTACAGCAAAGGCTACCTGAAACCATGTCCTTTCCAATTTCAAAGCCATAAAAATAGTCCTTATGATTTCTAAAAATAGTAAATACCTATTTGTAGGTCTTCAATCCACTTGGAATTTATTTTTGTACATGCTATCAATGGAGCATCTAATTATACTTCTCCGTATAGTAAGCCAATTGTGTCGTCATCGTTTGAATGTTCTATCCCTTTCACGCTGGCTGATCATGCTACCATTGTCATACTCCAAGATCCCACGTATGTTTAGCCTGCTTCCAGGCTCTACACTGTTTCAAGGGTCTCACTGTCACACGTGAGAAATACAATTATGTATATATTAAATAGAAATACATGTCATTTTAAATTTTCTAGTAGCACATAAAAAACAGGCTGCAATTAATTTTAATAATATATTTTATCTTAATATATCCAAAATATTATATTTGCAACATGTGACCATTAATGGTTTTTTTTAATAGAGATAGGGTTTTGCTATGTTGCCCACGCTGCAGTGCAATGGCTATTCAGAGGCACGATCTTGGCTCACTGCAGCCATGAACTCCCAGCCTCAAGTAATCCTCCCATTTCAGCCTCCCTAGTAGCTGGGACCACAGGTGTTATGTCAATGCATTTGACTCGATCTTTTTTTTTTTCTTTATGAGATGAAGTCTCACTCTGTGCCCCAGGCTGGAATGCAATGGCATGATCTCGGCTCACTGCAACCTCTGCCTCCTGTCTCAGCATCCCAAGTAGCTGGGATTACAAGCATGGGCCACCACGTCCGGCTACTTTTTTTGTATTTTTATAAAGACAGGGTTTCACCACGTTGGCCCGTTGGCCAGGCTGTTCTCGAACTCCTGACCTTAAGTGGTCCACTCGCTTTGGCCTCCCAAAGTGCTGGGATTACAAGTGTGAGCCACTGCACCCAGCCTGACTTGATCACTATTTAAAAGTTATTGGCTGGGTGCATTGGCTCACGCCTATAATCCTGGCACTTTGGAAGGCCAAGGCAGGCAGATCACCTTAGGTCAGGAGTTCAAGACCAGCTTGGCCAACATGTTAAAACCCTATCCCTATAAAAGTACAAAAATTAGCTGGGTTTGATGGCAGGTGCCTGTAATCCCAGCTACTTGGGAGGCTGAGGCAGGAGAATTGCTTGAATCTAAGAGGCAGAGGTTGCAGTGAGCCGAGATTGCACCACTGCACTCCAGCCTGGTCAATGGAGCAATCCAACCCCCAAAAATAATAATGATAATGATGGCCAGACACAGTGGCTCATGCCTGTAATCCCAGCACTTTGGAAGGCCGAAGTAGGTGGACCGCTTGACTCCACAAGTTCAAGACCAGCCTAGGCAACATGGCAAAACCCCATCTTTACAAAAATACAAAAATGGAGTGCAATGGCATGATCTCAGCTCACTCAGGAGGCTGAGGCAGGAGAATCACTTAAGTCCAGGAGGCAGAGACCACAATGAGCTAAGATCAGGTGACGGTACACCAGCCCAGGTGACAGAGTGAAACTCTATCTCAAAAAAAAAAAAATATTAATGATACATTTTACACTTTATTCCTACTAAGTCTTTAAAATCCAGTATGCATTTTACATTTACAGCACCTCTCAATTCATACTAGCCAAATTTCATGTGCTCAAGAGCCACTAGCAGCTATTATACTGGACAGGGCAGGGAACAGACCACATGTGAACATTTATTTTACATGACTACAGCTTCATAATAAGCCTTACTATCTCACAGAGAAGGGCTTCCCAGCCGCTTGTTCTCCAAAGGTTATTCCTTTTCCTGTACAGTATCAAATGAATCAGAATCAGCTTGTCAATTACATGAAAAATCCTATTAGGATTTTTATTGGACCTCCACTAAATTCATATACTGGAGAATGAATATCTTTATTTTTTTAATTTTTATTTTTTTTAAAGATGGGGTTTCACCATGATGGCCAGGCTGGTCTTGAACTCCTGACCTTAGGTGATCCACCCACCTTGGCCTCCCAAAGTGCTAGGATTACAGGCATGAGCCACCGCGCCTGGCCTGAGTGAATATCTTTATAATTATGAAATTTTTTTTTTTTGAGACAGAGTCTTGCTCTCTCACCCACACAGGAGTGCAATGGTGTGATCTCAGCTCACTGCAACCTCTACCTCCGGGTTCAAGCAATTTTCCTGCCTTAGCTTCCCAAGTAGCTGGGATTACAGGCACCTACCTCCACACTCAGCTAATTTTTGTACTTTTAGTAGAGACAAGGTTTCACCATGTTGGCCAGGCTGGTCTCGAACTCCTGACCTCAGGTGATCTGCCAGCCTCAGCCTCCCAAAGTGCTGAGATTACAGGCGTGAGCCACCATGCCCAGCCTGAATTTTTTTTTTGAGACAGTCTCACTCTGTCGCCCATGCTGGAGTGCAGTGACGCAGTCTTGGCTCACTGCAACCTCTGTTTCCCAGGTTCAAGCAATTCTCATGCCTCAGCCTTCCAAGTAGCTGGGACTACAGATGCATGCCACAACAGCAGCTAATTTTTTGTTTGTATTTTTTGGTAGAGAGGGGGTTTCGCCGTGTTGGCCGGGCTGGTGTTCAACTCCTGGCTTCAAGTGATCCTCCCACCCTGGCCTCCCAAAGTGCTGGGATTACAGGTGTGAGCCACTGCACTCAGCCCTATCATTATGAATTTTATCATCCACATACATGGTGTATCTTTCCATGAACGCTTTCTTCTATATCCTCCAACTTTTCCATAAGGATCATATACGACTTTTATTAGACTATTTATATATTCTCTATAGCCTTTGCTGCAATTGTGAATGGTGTTGCTAAAATCAGATTTCTTATTATAGGTAAGGTTCTAAAAGCAAAAGCCAAATGGACTTACATCAGTCACGCTATACAGATAAAATAAGAATCAGTATGGAACACACCTACCACTTCCATCAGAACTAGGACTTCTGAAGCCAGAGTGTACCCTTCCATGATTCATGACTGAAACGTCTGTGAACACCCAAATTACAAGTCAATGTTCAACTCACTTTAGGAAGTAAGCTATCTGAAGGATGTTGCTGTCTGCTAACTGCTCCATGCTGCTAACTATTGTGAACCAGTGCTTTGCATGTTTTATGAAACATTCTACAGCTGCTCCTCATTGTCCCTGGTTTGCTCCTCTGTGCCAATGAGCTCTCAGACAGGGTGCCTACAAAATGGGTGCATAAAAGTAGATCAGATTTCTGTTTTTTTTGAGACAGAGTCTCACTCAGTTGCCCAGGCTGAAGTACAGTGGCGCAATGTCGGTTCACTGCAACCTCTGCCCCCTGGGTTCAAGCGATTCTCCTGCCTCAGCCTCCCGAATAGCTGGGATTAAAGGCATGGGCCACCACGCCCAGCTAATTTTCTACTTTTAGTAGAGATGGGGTTTCTCCATGTTGGTCAGGCTGGTCTTGAACTCTCGATCTCAGGTGATCCACCCACCTCGGCCTCCCAAAGTGCTGGGATTACAGGAGTGAGCCAATGCACCCAGCCACTTTTTTGTATTTTTAGTAGAGATGGGGTTTCACCGTGTTAGCCAGGATGGTCTCAAACTCCTGACCTCATGATCCGCCTGCCTCGGCCTCCCAAACTGCTGGGATTACAGGTGTGAGCCACCGCGCCTGGCTAACTTATTGTCTTTATAAAAATGTATTTCATTTTTTATTTTTGTTTACTTTTGTAGAAATGAAGTCTCGCTGTGTTGCCCAGGGTGGTCTTGAACTCCTGGCTCAACAGGCATGTGTCACCACACTTGGCCTAAAATCATTTTAAAAAGAAATCTTATTCCTACATTAAATAGAAAAAGGGTATCACTTCCAATGAAGAGAGGATCATCTTAAAGTTGAAAATTATAAAGGTAATTAATGTTATTTAAAACCTCATAATCCCAGCACTTTGGGAAGCCGAGGCAGGCAAATCCAGCCTGGCCAACATGGTGAAACCCTGTCTCTACTAAAAATACAAAAATTAGCCAGGCATGGTGGCTCATGCTTGTAATCTCAGCTACTTAGGAGGCTGAGGCAGGAGAATCGCTTGAACCCGGGAGGTGGAGGTTGCAGCGAGCTGAGATTGTGCCATTGCACTCCAGTCTGGGTGACAAGAGCGAAACTCCGTCTCAAAAAAAAAAAAAAAAAACAACCCTCATTAGATGCTAAGCTTGAGCCTGGGGCCTTCTTTCTTCATTAAAACAAGAAAATCAGCAACTATTAAAAAAGTATAAGCAAATTTATCCTTGATACAATTAGATGAATGAAATATGAAACAGGAATTACTCTCTCACTATGAAACAGTGTTCCAGAATGCCTCCTTGGGAAAACACTATACATATATAACTGCATGATGAATTCAATTCCTTGGGACTAATGATAAAAAACAGACACCATCTGAGAGAGCCCTTGTCCCAGGTACTGTGAGAACTTCTATGCATCCTCATTTTTGCTTGCTTACTTTCGCGTATTTATGAGTTGGGGTCTCACTCTACTGACCAGGTTGGAGTATGCTGACACAATCCTAGCTCACTGCAGCCTCAAATGCCTGGCCTCAATCATTCCTCCCACCTTAGCCTCCTAAAGTGCTGCAGTTACAGGCATGAGCCACCTGGCCCAGGCTGAGTTTTTTGTTTTGTTTTGTTTTTGTACAAACAGGTCTCGCTATGTTGCCCAGGCCGGTCTCAAACTCTTGACCTCAAGTGATCCTCCTGCCCTGGCCTCCCAATATGCTGAGATTACAGGCATAAGCCACTGTGCAATCCTTACCCTTTTTTTAAAGATAGGGTCTCTCTCTGTCACTCACACTGAAGTACACTGGTATAACCACAGCTCGCTACAGCATTGAGCTCCCGGGCTGAAGTGATCCTCCTGCCTCAGCCTCCCAAGTAGTTGGGACTACAGGCATCAGCCACCCATGCCCCCTTCATTTTTTTATTCTTAGTAGAGATGGGGTCTCACTATGTTACTTAAGCAATCTTCCTGTCTCAGACTCCCAAAGTGCCGAGACTACAGGCGTGAGTCACTGTGCCCAACTAATTTTTTTTTCTATTTTCAATAGAGATGGGGTCTCTACAAACCACAGTGCTTTAAAAAAAAAAAAAAAAAAAAAAGAGACAACTGATTCTCCTGCCGCGGCAACCCCAATGTGCTGGGATTATAAGTATGAGCCACCACACCAAGCCCTCATCCTATTTTAATGCCCACAATAACTCTAAACAAGTAGGTATCACTAGCCCGTGTCACAGATGAAGAAACTGAGATTCAGCCGGCTGACTCAAGGTTAGACAAGAGCCATTCATTCATTCATTCATTCATCTAGCAGAGATGGGGTCTTGCTATGTGGCCCAGGCTGGTCTCAAACTCCTGGCCTCAAGTGATCCTCCCACCTCGGCCTCTCACAGCACTGGGATTATAACCATGAACCACCATGCCCAATCTAAGAGTCACACTTTATCTCCCCAGATGGAAAACAAGACAGACAGCCACACCGACCCAACACCTAATTCCCCAGGTCCAGCTAGAACTGTCTTGGCTGCAGGTGCCCTGGATTCTGCATGAAAAAAGCCTGTGAGCTTCCGGTCAGTCCTCCTAGGGAGAAGAGACTAGCATAAAAATGGCTGCATATAATCTCTGCCTGGGCCCCAGGAGTGCCTCTGCAATCATACAGGTATTTAAGTCGTTAATTTCACTTATTACTGGAGCCCAGATAATCCTTTTATGAGTCTCCACCACAATGAGATAATGCAATTTTGCTGGGACAGAGTCACAAGAATTAAAAAAACTCTTTCTAGTTTCTGACATAGTTGGTTCTACCTGGCACATTGCAAAAGCAAAAATGCTCTGGACAAAAGCCATGTAGGAAACAGGATGCAATACAGTCAGACTCAAGCTGGGAAAAGACACTCCTTCTGCTTCAGAAAAGATGCTGGAGGAACACCAACACCTCCACCCCCAAGATGAGGCGACAAAGCCGGGCTTCCATGGAGGAACTAACAACGGAGCTGGGAGGTGAGGACCAGAAAGAGAAGAAAACAGCAGGGATCGGGTAAGCTGAACACCTATAATCTGAACACTTTGAGAGGCTGAGGCAGGTGGATCACCTGAGGTCAGGAGTTCGAGACCACACTGGCCAACATGGTGAAACCCTGTCTCTACTAAAAATGCAAACATTAGCCAGGCATGGTGGTAGGCACCTATAGTCCCAGCTACTCGGGAACTGAGGCAGAAGAATCGCTTGAAACCAAGAGATGGAGGTTGCAGTGAGCTGAGATGGTGTCATTGCACTCCAGCCTGGGTGACAGAGCGAGACTCTGTCACAAAAAAAGAAAAAGAAGAAAACAGCAGGGAAGGGGGATGAGGTGGAGGATGGGGAAGTAAAAGACTCCAAGCAGACGCCAGAAAAGGGCAGAACAGCAAGGGAAGGGAAGGCCACTGAATGCCACATCAAAACATGCAGGTCACATGCAAGAATGCGCACACACCAGACTCTTAACAAGCACTGCTGTGCGGACAGAGCCTGCTGCCATCCAGCCCCAAGTCATCTGCTTTATCTTAGACCTCTCTTCTTGGTCATTAAAGACTGAACCCTCTATCCAGGAGTAGAGATTCAAAAAGCTTTGTCCTTTCATCCATGCTGTCACATGAAAAAAAGAAAAAAGAAAAAGACCTCTGTCCAACACTGTTCTCGACCTTTCAGTCCTAGTGTTAAAAATATGTAATATGCAGGGAGCAGTGGCTCACTCCTGTAATCCTAGCATTTTGGGAGGCCAAGGCGGGTAGATCACCTGAGGTCAGGAGTTTGAGACCAGCCTGGCCAACATGGTAAAAACCCAACCCAACAAAAAATAAAAAAATTGGCCAGGCGTGGTGGCACATGCCTGTAGTCCCAGCTACTCAGGAGGCTGAAGCATGAGAATTGCTTCAACCCAGGAGGTTGTAGTGAACCAAGATGATGCCACTGCACTCCAGTTTAGGTAACAGAGGAAGACTCCGTTTCAAAAAAACAAAAAAAAACCCGGCCCAGTAGCTCACAGCTGTAATCCAGCACTCTGGGAGGCTGAGGTGGGCAGATCACTTGAGATTAGGAGTTCAAGACCAGCCCGGCCAACATAGTGAAACCCAACTCTACTAAAAATACAAAAATTAGCCAGGCGTGGGTACCTGTAATCCCAGCTACTCAGGAGGCCAAGGAAGAATCAGGTGATTCTCCTGGGAGGCGGAGGTTGCAGTGAACCAAGATCACGCCATTGCATTCCACCCTGTGCAACAGAGTGAGACTCCATCTCAAAAAAAAAAATGTAATATGCCTGGTACAGTGGCTCACACCTGTAATCCCAGCACTTTGGGAGGCTGAGGCAGACAGATGATTGAGCCCCAGAGTTCAAGACCAGCCTGAGTAACAAAGTGAGACCCTCATCTCTACAGGAAAATCAGAAAATTAGCTGGGTATGGTGGTACACACCCAGCCAGCAGAGGCTAAGGCAGGAGGATCACTTGAGCCCAGGAGGTCGAGGCTGCAATGAGTTATGATCGCACCACCGCACTCTAGCCTAGGCAACAGAGCAAGCAAGACCCTGTCTCAAAAAAAAATAAAGGTAATAATATCATACGATCTGATGCTTAATGCCAGAGTCAAGTACTTATGTAAAGGTAAATGCTCAAAAAACAGTTTTATATCCTGTCAAGTTTACCTGCAAGTAGTTTGCTGGCTGGGCACAGTGGCTCACACCTATAATCCCAGCACTTTGGGAGGCTGAGGCAGGTGGATCACTTGAGGTCAGGAGTCTGAGACCAGCCTGGCCAACATGGTGAAACCTACTAAAAACACAATTTGCTGAGTGTGGTGGCCCACATCTGTAAACCCAGCTACTTTGGAGGCTGAGGCACGAGAATCTCTTGAACCCAGAAGGCAGAGGTTGCAGTGAGCCGAGATGGGGTTACTGCACTCAGCCTAGACAACAGAGTGAGACCCTGTCTCAAAGAAAAAAAAAAAAAGAATTAGTTTGCTATTTTAAAATAACATGCAAAGAAAAGGGACTTTTTCTTGCAAAACTGGAAAGACAAGTGAATCTTCTTACAGAACTTCTTTAAAAAAATTTCATCCCTGCCTGGGTTCAAATGATGGGAAAATGTACAGAAAATCCAGTTGAGTTAGCTGGAGATACCATATACCTCTGAATGTGAGTTATCTGCAGTCAATCCTACGAACAGGAGAGCCATGCGAGGCCTCAAACTAGTATTTCAGGCGGCAGTGTGCACACTCGTGGTTTTGTGGTCTTCAACCGTCCTGCTAGCCCAGATAAGTCTGGGTGGTCAGGAACCATCTGGTGACAGTGTACAGCCCAGCTCAGCAGAATTCAGCATGGAAAATTCAGCCTCCTTAGAAATGCACTCCCTGCTGAAATCTCACTGCCATGGCTGTTCCTACCCCTCCAGGGCTCTGACCAAACCCTCCGACCAGGAACACTTCCCAACAGATGAGCAGTATTCTCCATTCGGTCTAATTTACGATTCAGAAGGAAAAGACAAAAAATGAAAACTTCCATCTATTTTTCATACCAATGGACGCAATGTGGTGATGTAATATATGCTGTTACAGTCACTTGTGTCCTTCTGGCCTATAACATTTATAGATCCTGTCCATATTCTTCTCAAAGCCTCTCATTAAAGCACCCAGCCCTGTGCCTGGCTCCCTGCAGACATGGAGTGACCGCTCACCCACTTGAATGAAATGATAGTGGGGCATTAAGAGGAAGCTCAAGCTCCAAAGGAGACGTCATCTCTCACAGGAGCTGGAACTCCACCGCCCATATCCAGGGTAGGTGAGAGGCTAGCCCCAGGTCATAGCCAAGCAGGCACAAAGGCAAAAAGTCCAAAACAATCAAAGTGCTTAGCACCACCCAAACACAGTGACAGCTGGAATGAGCAGGGTTAGAGAAAAGGCCCAGGACAGGAACCAGGGTGAGACTATGACGGGAGCAGGAAAGTATAGAAGAGCACAACAGCCCCTTTGAACGCCACTGCATCACCCTGTTCCCGGACCACAGGGAGAACCACCACGCACCCATGCCTTCACCAGCATCTTGGACACATGAGCGGGAGATCTAGGGCCACTTCTCAGTGTTCCTCAGATAGAGAATCAACATCAGGACAAATCAAGTCTGGATCCTTCTGGACTGAATCCTTTCTAGGCTTGGTATCTAACATGACGTGGTCATATTCCTCTGCTCCTCTATGAGATGATGGAGTCATTGGACACCAGCCTAATGCTGGCAAATGATAGACAGGAAGAGCCCCAGCAGGGCAGATGCCACAGAAACCCTAACCAGGACACAGAAACATCACTAACAAAGACCTAGCGGCAGGTCTTCGTGAAGGAGACAGTCCAACAGCCACAAAGAGGCACAATGGAGACCCTAAGCCCCCTGCCCTCTGCAGACACCTCTGCCTGCTCTCCCAGGGAAGCTGCCAGCCAAGATTATTTCAGGTGACCCGGCAAGGCTGGGTGTAAGTTGGGAATGTAAGTCTATCCAACGTCAGAGCCCCAGGTGCTTTCCTGTCCCTAGGGCTGGTCAGGAGAAGTCTCTGTTTCTGCACCATCCTGCACCCGCTTCCCCAAGGCCTCCAGGCTGTGCCTCCTGGATCTGCCCCCTGGATTTCACTTACACCTGTCCACCAGCAACACAACAAAGTGATCTTTCCAGTGCTGAGCTCTGCAGGATTCCTAAAAGGCTTCACCTCCACTCCCCATCACATGAGCCCTCAACTTCTCTGCTAGGTGCTCAGGACTTGGCTTGTCTGACCTCTGGCCACCTCTGCAGCTTTGTCATCCTCTGCTGTCCCCAAAGCTATCCCCAAAGATGGGTTTCCCCACTTTCCACTCATTTCGTCCTGAAAACTACTATTCCCCTGGGAATGACCCTATGTAGTATGTGGGTGGCTGAGAACCCCCCTTGACCACACAATGGTCAAGGCCAGGAATACCCAAGCCCTGGCACCAAACAGCCTACTGCTCACCCAGTTAAAGGACGGACCCCTGGGTGACAGCAGGCCCTGGGGCTCAGTGGTTCGGACCCTCAAGGTGCCTCAACACCAGGCCTCATGCCAGGCTGATCTTGAAACGATAATAGCTACTGCTCAGCAAAACGTGGTGGCTCATGCCTCTAATTCCAACAGTTTGGAAGGCCAAGACAAGAGAATGGCTTGAGGCGAGGAGTTCAAGACCAGCCTGGGCAAGCTAGTGAGACCCCATCTCTACAAAAAAAAAAAAAAAATTAAAAAATTAGCAGTGCATACTGGCATGTGTCTGTAGTCCCAGCTACTGCAAAGGCTCAGGTGGGAGAATTGCTTGAGTCCAGGAGTTTAAGGCTACACTGAGCTATGGTCGCAACACTGCACTCCAGCCTGGCCAACAGAGCCAGACCCTGTCTCAAAAAGAAAAAAAAAAAAAAATGAAAAAAAAATTTTTTTTAAAAAGAAAATCCACTGCTCTACTCTTTGGCCAGTGCGAAGAGTGCATTATTTAATCAAAATAGGGGCCTCTCTCCATGAAACTCATCAACTCATAAAATCCCAGCTCTCTGCAGCCTCACAGTCCTTCCAGCACTGCCAGCGGCCCTGGTTCCATGCATGCTCTAATTCCTCCGTGAAGACCGGTCCCTTGCTCCTTCGCCCAGCACGGGCCGAGAGTGTCCACGTCCCCTGCACCTCGAGGGGCGGCCAAGGGGGCACCGCGTGGCTCGTAAACTCCTGGGCAGTCCATTTTCAACCAAAAGACAGAACAGACTCAGAGTCCAGAACATCTCTCTGTGTGTAAGAGTTTTACTTTAGCAATCTTTACCTGGGCGGACGCAGAGACCCCGCCCCGCGAGAGGCCAGGAGGCAGGGATTCCCCGCTTTGTGCCCTCATCACCTCCGGAAACCACAACTGCCTAGCGCGCGGCTCGGACCCCCACCCGCCGTCTCCCCTCCACCCGCCGTCTCCCCTCCACCAGCCCCTAGGCCTCCAGGAAACCGCGCGGCGACGGCCCCGCGCCCCGCCAAGTCTGAGCTCCCCGGACCCGGGACCCCGGCCCCACCCGCCGGTGTCGACGCAGCGGGGCTCAGAAAGCGCATTCTCCGCGCCGACCACTCCCTCTCCTCCAGACCCGAGAAGCGGAGTGGGCAGGGCGCGTCGGATGCGGACGGGACATACACCTGGGGGCGCGAGGGTTGGGGCAGCGCGGGGCCACCTGGTGGACCCGGGAGCGGACTGCGGAGAGCAGGGAGCCCCTCCCCCCTCGCTCTCGGGGCCCTGCCCGGCCGCCGGGCCCCGAGACGCAGCCGTCCCACGGGAGGGGAGACGCGGGAGGAGGCCAGCGCGAGGACACTTACTTAAAAGGCTACATCGCTTCACTCCCAGCCCATCCCGGGCGGGGGCGGCACCTCCCAGGTCCGCGGCTGGGACCTCGTTGCCCACCACCCTCTCACGGCGATCTTACCCTACAGCCCCCTACTTACTCCGCCGTGGGGCGGAGCCGCACCATGGCTGGCCCAATGAGCAACCGTTCTTTCCCAGAGTGACGTGCGCGCAGAGCAATCATTGAGTCCAGCCCAGCCGGAGGCGGGGCTCAGACGGCTCCCTGCGCTTCCTACTCCAGCCGGCCCCGCCCCGCAGCAGCAACTGCGCGTGCCCAGAAAAGGGAGGGGCGGAGCCGGGAGCGGGGCTGACACTAGGGGTGGGGTCCGCGCTCGGAAGCCGGGGCCAGCCCAAGCGCGATGCTGTGGAGGCATCCGACCCCGTCAGCGCCCAGCCCCTGGGTTGCCAGTCACTGCGCGCTTTGGGGCACGGACGTGCCCAGTTCTGAGAGGCACCCCATGTCCTGTCGCTGACAGGGTCCGGGAGTCAGCATCCCTGGGTTCTAGTCCCCTCATTGGCAAAAACTCCGCGGGAGCCTGGCCCCCGTTTTACCAGTTTCCCCATTCATGAAATAGGACAGGTTGGATCTCCAGAGCGCTAACATTCCAGAACTCCGACGGGGTGAAGAGGAGGGAGGGAATGGGCGACCCACACGTGACTTCCCAGCGCGGAGCCCCGCCTACCCCTGATCCCGGGGATGGAAGCTGCGGCCGGGGCGGGCGGGGTGGGCGGGTCCTAGGAAACCCAACCCGGCCGCCCTTGGCAGCCCCTAAGGCGGAGCGCACCGCTCTGCCGCCTGCTCGCCCCGGGGTCGGCACCTGTAGAGGATGGGGACCGCACCCTCAGCTTCGCGGGGAGCCAACGTGGAGGCCAGGGCGGCGCAGAGACTCGGCGTGTGAGCGCCTGGGGAGGATGGACGAGGGGGCGGGGGACCGCTAACGGGGTTCCCTCTCCGCGCCCCGTCCGCTAAGGCGCACGTCGAGGCTCCTGGGCGGGTTCCGTGGACGTTGGCAGCGGCGCCGAGCGAGTCACGGACCATGAGGAGCGTTCGGGCCGCGCGGCCCGAGGCCCGGACGGGGGCTGGCCGCGTCCTGCCGCGCTGAGGGGGAGGCCAACGGGGGCGCGGGCGGCGGATCCCCGCTGGAGCGCACCGCGATGGCGAGGGAGGAGTGCAAGGCGCTGCTGGACGGGCTCAACAAGACGACCGCGTGCTACCACCACCTGGTGCTGACCGTCGGCGGCTCGGCGGACTCGCAGAACCTACGGCAGGAGCTGCAAAAGACGCGCCAGAAAGCCCAGGAGCTGGCAGTGGCCACCTGCGCCCGGCTTACTGCCGTGCTGCGCGACCGGGGCCTGGCCGCCGACGAGCGCGCGGAGTTCGAGCGGCTCTGGGTGGCCTTCTCGGGCTGCCTGGACCTGCTGGAAGCGGACATGCGACGCGCGCTGGAGCTGGGCGCCGCGTTTCCACTGCACGCACCGCGGCGGCCGCTGGTGTGCACGGGCGTGGCGGGCGCCTCCTCCGGTGTGGCAGCGCGCGCGCTGAGCACCCGTAGCCTGCGGCTGGAGGCGGAGGGCGACTTCGATGTCGCGGACCTGCGCGAGCTGGAGCGCGAGGTCCTTCAGGTGGGCGAGATGATCGACAACATGGAGATGAAAGTCAACGTGCCCCGCTGGACCGTGCAAGCCCGGCAGGCGCCTGGCGCCGAGCTCCTGTCCACGGTCGGCGCCGGCCCCTCCTCGGTCGTGTCCGTGGAGGAGCGCCAAGGGGGCTTCGACCCCAGGAAGGCTCTGGCCGCCATCCTTTTCGCCGCCGTGCTGCTGGCGGCTGTGGTCTTAGCCGTGTGCGTGGCGAAGCTGAGCTGACGGACACCCGACGGCCGCCTGCCCTCCCCCGCTCCCTCCCCGGCGACAAGACTCGGGATGGGTGTGGGGTCTGGTCTGTGCAAGGGGAGCGGTCCTAAAACCCCGTGTGTGCATGGGGACACGCGCGTTTCCAGCGCACTTCTGCCTGGGCAGGACACGGTTTCCTCTTGCTGGCCCGGGAGGAGTTAACTTTGCGCGGGCGGTCAGGGCATTACCGCTAATGTCTGCAGGAGCTTTATTCCCTATTAATAGAAAACCATCACAGTGTCCCCAGATCCCTCCGAGTTAATGAGTTAACACGTGTGCTGTTGGGGCGTCTTTACAGGGAGTCCTGAAAACCCCCACTCCTGCCGGTGTCGCCCCCTTTCTGCGTGGGACAGTTTGAAAAGTGGGGTGGGGTGGAGTGAAGCTTGGAGAGGGGTGCTGTTTGGCTCTTTGTGGTTGGTTGGTCTGTTTCCTGGACAAGAAACAAATTGCGATCAGATGTCAGCAGTTTTTATTACCTTCATCTTTGGGGCCTAAATTTAGGAGAGTGTGCCAAGAGCAGTTCATACAAAGGGCGTTCTCTAAGGCGCGCTAACGCTTCCTGGCAGAGTTTATCCATTCGTCCCCAAAAGCAGCTAGAAGAGATTTGAGGTCATGACCTCCCACTGCCACCCAGGGGCTGGCCCTGTTTAGGAAACCAAAGAGGGTGGGTTGAACCCACTCTCACGGACTTGGACTCAGTGCGCACACTTGCTGCAGAAAAGGGCTCTCCCCAGCCATCCAGAGATGGGGGTAAGAGGAAGAGCAGAGGCTTGGGATAGGGCCACCTGCTGTTTAAACTGGCACTTTCTCATTCTCTGGGGCTTATTTTATTTTATTTTTTTTTTCCAGAACTAGACCAGAGTGTTTGATCCTCCTTTGTGGGAGGGCTGGGAATCCTCTTTAGAGCACTTAATCCTATTTATCCCCTGGAATGTGCGTGCTGGCCAGTAGGAGGGCTGGCTTTGTCAGCTCCCTGACCCGCACGCTTGCCTGCCCCTCCAGGGTAATGTAGCATTACTGGCCCACAGAGGTTTTGAGCCAATCAGCTCTGAGACTGGGTTAGAATGTAACAGCTTTAACTTGGAATTTAAGAAGCTTTTTAAGAAGCTTTTAAAAAGTAATAATCCTCTGAAAGAAAAATGACGTCACCACAGTGTGTACTATGAAAGCTGTTTTTTAAATAAAGAACATTGGGCCATGAACTCATACCTGCCAATGAGTCAAACATAGCATCTTTACATAGATAGTTAGATTACTAAATATACATTGCATCTATTTTTGAAGTTGATATATTTTTTTTTCTTTTTTGAGACAGGGTCTCCCTCTGTCACCCAGGCTGGAGTGCAATGGTGTGATTGTGGCTCACTGCAGCCTCCAAATCTGGGGTTCGAGCTGTCCTCCTACCTCAGCCTCCTGAGTAGCTGCAACTACAGGTGTGTGTCACCACACCTAACTAAGGTTTTTTAAGGCAGTTTATTTAATTAATCATTTATTTATTTTTATTTTTCTTTAGAGACAGGATATTGCTGTGTCACACAGGCTGGAGTGCATTGGCACAATCCCAGGAATTCAAACCACAGCCTTGAATTCCTGGGCTCAAGCTATCCTCCCACTCAGCCTCCCAAGTAGCTGGGACTGACGGTGTGCACCACTGCACTCAACTAATTTTTTGTAGAGACAGGATGTGACTATGTTGCCCAGGCTGGTCCTGGCCTCAAGCAGTCCTCACATCTTGGCCTCCCAAAGTACTGGGATTATAGGCATGAGTCACCATGCTCAGTCTAAAAGCAATATTCTTTATTTTTTCTATAATTTCACTTCAAAATAAAATCTATATTCTTAAGTAGCATAAAATACTGGAACCACAGGTGTAAATGACAGAATGTTAAGTGGCCCCTAATTCTTTTGATCAACAAGTAAGAAAATGTTTGGTCCTTGGTCCCAGGATGACATCTGCCTGAGCAGTGCTGCCAACTCCCACCTGTGGTCCAGAGAGAGCTCTGGAGCTCTGTCCCGTTCTTGGGGAAGTCAGGCTGTGAAAACAGATGCATTTAACTTTCTTTTTTTTTTTCTTATTTTTTGAAGTGGAGTTTCACTCTTGTTGCTCAGGGTGGATGGAGTGCAATGGTGCCATCTCAGCTCACTGCAACCTCTGCCTTTAGGGTTCAAGCAATTCTCCTGCCTCAGCCTTCCAAGTGGCTGGGATTACAGGCATCTGTCACCACACCTAGCTAATTTTTGTAATTTTAGTAGAGATGGGGTTTCACCACATTGACCAGGCTGGTCTCAAACTCCTGACCTCAGGTGGTCAGCTCACCTTGGCCTCCCAAAGTGCTGGGATTACAGGAGTGAGCCACTGCGCCAGGCCACATTTAACTTTCTAACAGTAATTTGCAATAAATTTCAGAGACTTTGGCTGAAAACTGACAAGGATTTTTAAAAAATTCCTTTTTACCCCAGAAGTGAGACTGGGGACCACGGGAAAGGAATTGGCCATTTTTCACAAGGGTAGCTTGGAGGACCAAGGGGCAGAAGTGGATGCCAGAAGGGGTGTTCTCAGGGCACCCAGACTTAAGAGTCCCTCCACCACCAACCCCCCACTTCTCAGGAGGACTAAAGATTCCAGTAGCTCAGATAGGGCAAATGTGGGATCTGTGTTTGTGACTGTGATCGTGCTTCTAAAAGACCCACAAGGTCTTAGGCTAATGAAACATTTTACAATTAAATATATATGTATGTATTTTAAGACTGGGTCTCTCTGTTGCTGAGGCTAGAGTACAGTGGCACATCATAGCTCACTGAAGCCTGAAACTCGGGCTTGAGAGATCCTCCTGTCTCATCCTCCCGTCTGGGACTACAGGCGTGCACCATCACAACCAACTAATTATTTAAATATTTTTATATTTTAGTCCTTGTAGAGATGGAGCCTTCACTATGTTGCCCAGACTGTTCTCAAACTCCTGGGCTTAAGCGATCCTCCCACATCAGCCTCCCAAAACCCTGAGATTTATAGGTGTGAACCACCATGGTTAGCTGACAGTTACTAATAACAAGAACTCCTGCTTCATCCAGTCTGGGTGAATCCGAATAAGGGCCACTTCCCATTCTTTTGCACCTGGTTGCCCAGAGTGCCTTTGGAGATGACATAGAACGTTTTTAAGCCCCTCCTCCCACACCTGGAGTATCTTGCTACCTTCCCCAGAGTCTCATCGCTCTCTGGCAAGAGAAGGCTGGGACATTTCATAACCCTGTGTTGGAAAATATACCTAGGCCGGCACAGTGGCTCAAGCCTGTAATCCCAGCACTTTGGGAGGCTGAGACAGGTAGATCACCTGTGGCCAGGAGTTTGAGATCACTCTGGCCAACATATCAAAACCCTATCTCTACTAAAAAATACAAAAACTAGCCCGGAATGGTGGCACACGCCACGCCTGTAGTCCTGGCTACTCGGGAGGTTGAGGCAGGAGAATCACTTGAATGCAGGGGGCGGAGGTTGCAATGAGCAATATTGTGTCACTACACTCCAGCCTGGGCAATGGAGCAAGACTCCGTCTAAAAAAAAAAAAAAAAAAAAAAGAAAAGAAAAAAAAAATGTACCTAAAACCCAAGTCCTAATGGTATTCTCCTGTTTCTAACACTGGAAACCTTTGTTCTTATCAAGGTATTTTGGTTCGTGAATTTTTTTTTTTTTTTGAGACGGGGTTTCACTATGTTGACCAGGTTGGTCTCAAACTACCGACCTCAGGTGATCTGCCCACCTCGGCCCCCTAAAGTGCTGGGATTACAAGCGTGAGCCACTGTGCCCGGCCAGGTTCATGAATTTTTTTAAAAAATGGCTTAGCAGAACCTACTGTTGAAATTAACACGTCAGATGCTGTGTGTTCCACTGAGAGCAGTGGGACAAACAGGGTTTTTCTTTTTATTTTGTTTTTGTTTGTTTTTTTTTTTTTTTTGAGACAGGGTCTGAATCTATCACCCATGCTGGAGTGCAGTGGTACAATGGTAGCTCATTATAACTTCAAACTCCTGAGCCCAAGCGATCCTCTTGCCTCAGCCTTCTGAATGGCTGAGACTATAGACTTGCACCACCATGCCCAGCGTGGATAAACAAGTTTTTGTTGTTGTTACTCTTTCCACCCACTTGGCTTATCTTTGGATATTTGGTTATATGTGGATCAGATGTGTACATGATTCTGAAGGTCTGCTCACTGAAATTAGTGATAAAATGTTGCAAAAAAAAAAAAAAAACCCTGAATTACAATAAATACACTCACCTTGTGGACCTATGAATGCAAACAGCTCTTTGAGTTTGAAAATTTTAAGCATTAGGAGTATTTGGTATTATTTGGAGTTATGACATTGCCTAATAGAACTTCTGCCATTCAACAAGCAAAATCACTTTCTGCCTTGTGCAATAGGCTGCTCTCTAACTAGTACCTCTGCTCTCATTTCTATATATCATGCAAGAGATTGCTTTCTAATAGAAGCCTGATTAAATTGAGATGTTTGATGCATATGTCATTAATTTTCTATGAACATTTAGTATGACGTTAAACCATGATACAAGTGTAGAAAAAAAAACAGAAAAATTCAAACTGTGTTAGCTGACACTGAAAAGACAAAAACTTGGAAGGTCAAGCCTTTCCTCATGGAAACTTTGATTTCAGAAGAATGTAATCTGGACTTTTGTTATTAGTAAAAATAATATTTGTAGGAGAAAAAAAATGCCTGGCAAATTATTTTTATGTGTTCTAAGAACATATGTTTTTTTCTTTTTTTTTTTTTTCTTTGAGACAAGGTCTGGCTCTATCACCCAGGCTGGAGTACAGTGGCATAACCTCGGGTTACTGCAACCTCCACCTCCCAGGCTTAAGCTATCCTCCTGCCTCAGCCTCCCAAGTAGCTGGAATTACAGGCACCCCGCTATTTTTTTTTTTTTTTTTTTTTTTTTTTTTTTTGTAGAGACGTGGTTTCACCATGTTGCCCAGGCTTGTCTTGAACTCCTGAGCTCAAACATTCCAATCACCTCAGCCTCCCAAAGTGCTGGGATAACCAGCATGAGCCACCACAACCAGCTGCTTTTTTTTTTTTTTTTTCTTTTAAAGACAGGGTCTCTCTCTGTCACCCAGGCTGGAATAAAGTGGCAAGATCATGACTCAGTGCAGACTTGAATTCCTGGGCTCCAGTGATTCTCCCACTTTAGTCTCTCAAGTAGCTGGGACTACAGGTGAATGCCACCACACCCAGCTAATTTATTTTTTTTTATTTGTGTAGATATGGGGTTTCCCTATGTTGCCCAGGCTGGTCTTGAACTCCTGGGTTCAAGTGATCTTCCCAGCTCTGTCTCCCAAAGTGCTGGGATTACAGGCATGAGCGACTGTGCCCAAGCTAAGAATGTACACTTTTAAGTCCCACAAGGAAAAAATATTTTTGGTAAATAAAACTAGAGCATAAATGTCATGATTTACCTAAGGTTTACAGTAAGCAACATAAAAGATGTGTGATATTGAATGATTACAGAGTAGTTTTGGTTAAAGACAGTTCTAGTTTGCGTGGGACTTTGACAACGCTGCATTTTATTTTACTTTTTAATGTGCACATTGGTACATGTGTAACTACTCTACTCCTTTTCAAAATGTACTTCTCTGTTCTGGAATGAA
Organism: Cacajao melanocephalus; assembly: GCA_963573385.1. NCBI lineage: Eukaryota > Metazoa > Chordata > Mammalia > Primates > Pitheciidae > Cacajao > Cacajao melanocephalus. The sequence continues at coordinate 65,388 of CAUYLG010004982.1, read as the reverse complement.
TACTTTTTAAGGATGCAAGCCCCAGGGTGTGAAATGAATGCAGTAGAACTGGCCTCTACATTTTTTTGGGGTGTGTTTCCTCCTGCAAGGCCCAGCCAGCTGCGATGGGTAGAGGACACTGCCTCTCTCTCCAAGTACCTCAATAAGTCATTGACCTACTTGTGCCTCACGTCTCTCATTTGCAACATGAGGGTCCTAACTGATTAACTCGAAGACTCCCCTTCTAGAGCTTAAAACATTGAACAGAATGCAGTTAAACAAGAAAGGGCTATGTGTGTTGGTTTTGTTTTGTCTTTGTTGCTGTAGTTGTTTGGTTTTTGTGTATAATGGAATGGAATCATATCATGTTCTGGTTATTGTCTGATACTAGTTTCAAAAACTAATAAAAATACTTTAAAACTTCATATTAATTTTCAGAATCAGAATTAACTAAGCGTATCGTTATTTTAGTGCACATCAGAATTAGTGAATGGGCTTAAAATCAAATGCGTGGGCCGGGCGCAGTGGCTCACGTCTGTAATCCCAGCGCTTTGGGAGGCCAAGGCGGGCGGATCACCTGAGGTTGGGAGTTCGAGACCAGCCTGACCAACAGGGAGAAACCCTGTCTCTACTAAAAATACAAAATTAGCTGGGTGTGGTGGCGCATGCCTGTAATCTCAGCTACTCGGGAGGCTGAGGCAAGAGAATCAGTTGAACCCAGGAGGTGGAGATTGCGGTGAGCTGAGATAGTGCGCTCCAGCCTGGGCAGTAAGAGCGAAACTCTGTCCCCCCCAAAAAAAAAAAAGCAAATGTGTGTAAATGCTACTTATTGGTAGTATTTAAATTAGATTAGGAATTTAAATTCAGGCTCTAAGTCAGAGTCTAAGAAAGCCCATTAATTATTAAAACAGTCTGTTTCACCCAGCAATCCAGGCCACCTGAACATCCGGATTCTGGGAAACAGTAGATAGATAGGAAGCTCTGTCATTTGTCTTGGAGGCTGGTAGAATCATATCCCATAAGTAACTCGGTAGCCTCAGAACTGCACGAGCTGCTTTAACGCTGGGAAACACAAGCATAGCCTAGCTTGATTGTGTATTCAACATCAGCTTTAAGGTGGAATTCAGGACTTTCTGTCTACTTTTTGATTTTGGTTTGTTTTTAGGAATTTTTTATTTTGTTTTCTTCATTCATTCATTCATCTTCAGAGACATGGTCTCGCTCTGTTGCCCAAGATGGAATGCATGATGTGATCACAGCTCACTGCAGTGTCCAAATCCCAAGCTCAAGCGATCCTCCTGCCTCACCCTTCCTAGTAGCTGGGACTACAGGCATATGCCCTACCACGCCCGGCTTTGTCTACTTTTTGAGTGATGTCCCAAACTAAAATGTCTATTAATTTAAAAAATTAAGGATAATAAGCCATAATTAAAAGTAATAGTGGGAAAAGGCACCCTCCAATGATTCAGAGATCAACTTGTGATTTTTTAAAAAAAAGAAATAATAGGAAAAATAAAATAAAAATAGAAACAAGTTCTTGCTATGTAGGCCAGGCTGGTCTTGAAGTCCTGGCCTCAAGTGATCCTCCCACCTTGACCTCTCAAAGTGATGAGATTACAGGTGTGATCCACTGTGCCAGCCTCAACTTGTGGGTTTTTTTAAATATTCTTTTTTTTTTTTTTTGAGATGGAGTTTTGCTCTTGTTGCCCAGGCTGCAATGCAAAGGCGCAATCTTGGCTCACCACAACCTCTGCCTAAGGAGTTCAAGCGATTCTCCTGCCTCAGCTTCCCAAGTAGCTGGGATTACAGGCACCCCCACCATGCCCTTAGTAGAGACAGGTTTTCACCATGTTGGCCAGGCTGATCTTGAACTCCTGACCTCAGGTGATCCACCTGCCTCAGTCTTCCAAAGTGCTGAGATTACAGGCGTGAGCCACCGCACCTGGCCTTTTTTAAAAAAATGTATATTCTTAATTTTGGGGCTGGGTGCAGTGGCTCAGCACTTTGGGAGGCTGAGGTGGGTGAATCATGAGGTCAGGAGTTTAAGACCATCTGGTCAACCTGGTGAAACCTGTCTCTACTAAAAATACAAAAATTAGCTGGGTGTGGTGGCGTGTGCCTGTAATCCCAGCTACTCGAGAGGCTGAGGCATGAGAATTGCTTAAACCCAGGAGGTGGAGGTTGCAGTGAGCCAAGATTGTGCCACTGCACTCCAGCCTGGCAACTGAGCAAGCCTGTCTCAAAAAAAAAAAAAATATATATATATATGTATATATACACACATATATTCTTTGATATTTTAATGGGAATGAACATCCTGATCAGTGTATTTACCCTTCACAGATTTCATTACATAAGATGTTCAGTACTGCAAATCTCCAAGTGCCTTTCTACAATGTGATTTTTTTTTTTTATGAGACAGTCTCACTCCCGTTGTCCTCACTGAAGTGCAGTGGCCCAATCACGCCTTACTCCAGCCTCTACTTCCTGGGCTTAGGCGATCCTCCTACCTCAGCCTCCCAAGTAGCTGGGACTACACATGTGTGCTACCATGCCCAGCTAATTTTTGTCTTTTTAGCAGAGACAGGATCTCACTAAGTTGCCCAGGCTGTTCTCAAACTCCTGGGCTCAAGCAATCTGCCTCCTTCAGCCTCCCAAAGTGCTGGGTGGCAGATGTGAGCTACCCTGCCCCACTCGCAATATGATTATACTCAGATCTTTAATGCAGGATGCAATCCTAGAAGATAGGTCTCCGTATGAAAGATCTTTGGCCATGGTCAAGACAGATCAAAGTCACATTTCAAATATTGCTTCTTCTGGCTGTTAGGAACTGAGCAAAGATTATGTTGCAGTCTTCTCTCCACGAGGACAAGATGAATATCTGGAAAGATGTTTTTCTCATTTACTTATTTTTCATCTCATCCATAGAAGATTCTGGGTGTTTTTATCACAGTACCATGAGAATCTTGGGCATACTTGTTCTTTGGTATTTAAGTTGAGAATTTTTCTTTTTTTGAGACACAGTCTCACTCTGTTGTCTAGGCTGGAGTGCAGTGGCAGGATCTCAGCTCACTGCAACCTCCACCTCCCAGGTTCAAGTGATTCCCATGCCTCAGCCTCCGGAGTAGCTGGGATGACAGGTACATGCCACCACGCCCGGCTAATTTTTGTATTTGCTAGAGTTGGGGTTTCACGATGTTGGCGAGGCTGGTCTCGAACTCCTGACCTCAGGTGATCCACCTGCCTTGGCCTCCCAAAGTGCTGGGATTACAGGTGTGAGCCACTGTGCCTGGCCTGAGAATTTTAAAACTTTAAGGCTAATAAGACCAATGTAAATAGGCCAAATAAGAGCTCCTGTTGTCAAAAGGATATAAAAAGTAATTTGGTTGGGTTCAGTGGCTCACACTTGTAATCCCAGCACTTTGGGAGGCTGAGGTGGGTAGATCACTTGAGATCAGGAGTTCGAGACCAGCCTCGCCAACATGGTGAAACCCCATCTCTACTAAAAATACAAAAATTAGCTGGGCCTGTTAGTGGGCATTTGTAATCCCAGCTACTGGGGAGGCTGAGGCAGAAGAATCGCTTGAACCTGGGAGGCAGAGGTTGCAGTGAGCCAAGATCGTGCCATTGTACTCCGGCCTGGACGTCGCAGTGAGACTCTGTCTCAATTTAAAAAAAAGAAAGAAAGAAAAAAAAATTCTTCAACAGAGAACTTCACCAACTGCATGTCCTATTATTCAATTCTGACAGTCTCTACTGGACATTGTCTATAAAGACCCCACAGGTGAAGGCCCACAAGGCAGCACCCTGCCATACACATACACTTCAGACACCAAATAAAGAAGTATGACCTGGGGCCGGGTGTGATGGCTCACACCCGTAATCCCAGCACTTTGGGAGGCCCAGGCAGGTGGATCACGAGGTCAGGAGTTCAAGAGCAACCTGGCCAATATGGTGAAACCCCATCTCTATTAAAAATACAAAAAAATTAGCTGGGCATGGTGGTGCTTGCCTGTAATCTCAGCTACTCGGGAGGCTGAGGCAGGAGAATCACTTGAACTCAGGAGGTGAAGGTTGCAGTGAGCCAAGATCGCACCATGGCACTCCAGCCTGGGACAGAGAGAAATTCTGTCTCAAAAAAAAAAAAAAAAAAAGTGTGACCTGGGCTTCTCATTCATGGGACATAAGTTGGAGTTCCCATGACCCCCCTTGTTGGGTTTAATCATTTGCTAAGATGGCTCACACAACTCAGGGCAACACTTGTTACATGAAATTTATAGGAGACCTTTGGTTCGAACTGAGCTCCTGCATTAGGCCCAACAGACCAATCCAAAATGGAGTCAATCATGCTAAAAGTTCCATGTCACCATGCTGAAACTAACTTTTTATCTGACTTTCCTAGGAATCAGGAGAGTGAGAGATGATAGCCAAATCCCCAAAGCCAGCTTTTTTTTTTTTTTTTTTTTAAATGAGATGGAGTCTGGATATGTTTCCCAAGCTGGTCTTGAATTCTTGGGCTCAAGAGATCCTCCCACCTTAGCCTCTTGAGTAGGTGGGGCTACAGGTGCGTGCCAAGCCATACCTACTGAGACAGTTTCAACGTGCGTGATAAGGACGTCCCCTCTGCTTTCACCTTTCAAAGAAAGCAACTTTGAAACAACCAGTCTGCCTTTTGTTTTCTATTTGTCTGTAAAGCTGAGCTCCATGCCAGGCGCAGTGGCTCACACCTGAAATCCCAGCACTTTGGGTGGCCAAGGCGGGAGGACTGCTAAGCTCAGGAGTTCGAGACCAGCCTGGCCAACACAGTGAAACCCCACTACTAAAATACAAAAAAAAAAAAATTAGCTAGGTGTGGCAGTGTGTGCCTATAGTCCCAGCTACTTGGGAAGCTGAGGCAGGACAATCACTTGAACCCAGGAGGTGGAGGTTGCAGTGAGCCAAGATCATACCACTGCACTGCAGCCTGGGCAACAGAGCGAGACTGTATCTAAAAAAAAAAGCACCTAGCTCCTCTGTCCAGCTCATGGGAGCACCCATTTTATTTTACAGAATGAGGAGTTGCCTGATTCCAGAATTGAAAATAAAAACCAGTTAAGATCTTAACTAAATGTGTTGTTTTGTCCTGATACTTTACTTACATTTACCAGTTAATTATGAGAGAGATAATTAAAGCTAGAGATAACAGATAGCGCAAAGTTTCAGTGCACACGGAGCTTCCACGGCCCTCTGGGTGAGCCACCCTCCCACCACCTCCATGTCTTCAGCAATCCAGAAGCGCACCAAATCTCTCATTCAAGGGTCTCACTCTGTCACCCAGGCTTGGAGGGCAGTGGTGCGTGGCTCACTGCAACCTTCACCTCCTGGGCTCAAACGATCCTCAGCCTCCCAAGTAGCTGGGAGTACATGCACGCACCACCATGCCCAGCTAATTTTTGTATTTTTTGTAGAGATGAGATTTCACTGTGTTGGCCAGACTGGTCTCGAACTCCTGACCTCAAGCCATCCACCCACATTAGCCTCCCAAAGTGCTAGGATTACAGGCATGAGCCACTGCACCTGACCTCATTCAAGGGATTTTTTTTTTTTTTGAGATGGAGTTTCACTCCTGTTTGCCCAGTCTGGAGTGCAATGGCGCGTTCTCAACTCATCACAATCTCTGCCTCCCAGGTTCAAGCCATTCTCCTGCCTCAGCTTCCCGAGTAGCTGGGATTACAGGCATGCGCCACCATGCCCGGCTAATTTTGTATTTTTAGTAGAGATGGGGTTTCACCATGTTGGCCAGGCTAGTCTTGAACTCCTGACCTCAGGTGATCCGCCTGCCTCAGCTTCCCAAAGTGCTGCGATTACAGGCATGAGCCACTGCACTCAGCCTCAAGGGATTTTATAGGACTTAGTCTCCAGTCCTCTCACCACCTTTGCTGGGGGTTTGGTGATTGGCCTAAGTTCCAACCCTCTAATCCTCTAATCGCTTGGTCTGTCTGGTGACTTGCTCCCCTCTTAAGTATTTCAGGGCCCCACACTAAGTCACCTCAGAAGCATAAACTCAGGTGTTATCAAAGAAGTTCAGTATGAATAACAAAAGACACTCCTGTGGCTCATGGCATTCCCAAAGATATTCAGAGCTTTTATGACAGGAACCCAGGACAAAGACGAGTGTATTTTGTATTTCATATTATGCCACAGTACATAACAACAAGCTCTAAGTAAGAGAAGGAAATTCAGGTCAATCTAAAGTTGAAACCTATATACTTTTTAAAGTTAAATGTATTGAAGTGTAAAGTAAATACAAGGCTGGGCGCAGTGGCTTACACCTGTAATCCCAACACTTTGGGAAGCCAAGGCGGGCATATCTCCTGAGGTCAGGAGTTCCACACCATACCGGCCAAACATGGTGAAATCCCAGCTCTACTAAAAAATACAAAAATTAGCTGGGCATGATGGCAGGCAATTGCAATCCCAGCTACTTGGGAGTTGGAGGCAGGAGAATCACTTGAACCTGGGAGGCAGAGCTTGCAGTAGATTGAGATTGTGCCACTGCACTCCAGCTTGGTCGACAGGGCAAGACTCTGACTCAAAAACAAACAAACAAAAGTAAATACAGGCCAGATGTGGTGGCTCACACCTATAATACCAGCACTTTAGGAGGCTGAGGCAGGTGGATCACCTGAGGTCAGGAGTTCGAGGCCAGCCTGGCCAAAGTGGTAAAACCCCATCGCTACTAAAAATATAGAATTATCTGGGTGTGATGGTGCACGCCTGTAATCCCAGCTACTCGAGAGGCTGAGGCACAAGAATCACTTGAACCTGGGAGGCAGAAGTTGCAGTGAGCTGAGATCGTGCCATTGCACTACAACCTGGGTGACAGAATGAGATTGTCTCAAAAAAAAAAAAAGTAAATACAGTTAAATTCACTCTATAGGTATGCAGTAATGTACACAATCATGTAAACACTACTACAGCCAAAAAGATACAGAACGTTTCCATCACCGCGAAAAAGCTCCCCCATGTCACTTTGTATTCTCATCCAAAACACCACAGGATATCAGTTTGTAAAGGTCTTTCTCTTCAAAGAGGGAAAGGGCAGGTTGGGTTTTATGCCTCTCAGGGTCTGTATTACCCAAGAAAGTCATATTCAGCAGCTTTTGGGGGAAGCTGTACATATTTATGGGGATGTTGATCGCACGTGCAATGGGTGAACATATAGGTAACATACATCCCCCATGCTTACTTTGGGGCAAGGTTGTGTGAGATGCATTTGAACCAGAGCAACTCCATCTTGTTTAGGGGCTGGCTCAGATTGATACAGGAGTTAAGAAGAATTTGCTTAAGCAGATAGTGAGGGCACAGAAGTCTTCCGTAAGGTTTTCTTTTTCATTAAAAGCAGCCCCAAATCACTTTCCTTTCTCTCTCTCTCTCTTTTTTTTTTATACAGAGTCTTGCTCTGTTGCCTAGGCTGGACTGCAATGGCTGACGTGGGCTGATCACCTGAGGTCAGGAGTTCAAGACCAGGCTGGTCAACATGGTAAAACCCCATCTCTACTAAAAATACAAAAATTAGCTGGGCGTGGTGGTGGGGACCTGTAATTCCAGCTACTTGGGAGGCTGAGGTGGGAGGATCATTTGAGCCCAGGAGTCGGAGGCTGCAGTGAGCCAAGATCACACCACTGCACTCCAGCCCAGGCAACAGACTGAGACTCCATCTCAAAGGAAAAAAAAAAAAAAAAGAAATCTGTTATGGTACAGATAGCTAGAGAGGACCGCTAGAGCCAAGCGGATGTGGGAGACTCAGATAAAGATGAAGAAGATGAAAACAAAGAGAGGACCACTAGAACAGAGGAACTGCTATCTGACCTAACTGGGGTCTGCTCACCCAATGCAGTAAAGCCAACACCCACATTAAGGTTTGCAGTGATAGAAAGAGGGGGTTATTTGCAGGGCACCAAACAAGGAGAATCCAGCAGCTTATGCTTAAGGCTCAACCTCATTTTGAAGGGAGGGGTGAGTCAGGGGAAGACCAGAGGTCATAGGTGGATTCAAAGATTTTCTGATTTGTTGGCCAGGCACGGTGGCTCATGCCTGTAATCACAGCACTCTGGGAAGCCAAGGCAGACAGAACACCTGAGGCCAGGAGTTCGAGACCAGCCTGTTCAACACAGGAAGACTCTGTTTCTACAAAAAAAAAAAAAAAAAAAGAAGAAGAAGAAGAAGAAAGAAGGAAGAAAAGAAACATATTAGCGGGATGTGGTGGCACACACCTGTAGTCCCAGCTACTCAGGAGGCCAAGCTGGAGCATCACTTAAGCCTAGGAGTTCGAGACGGCAGTGAGCCATGATTATGCCACTGCACTCCAGCCTGGGGACAGAGTGAGACCCTGTCTCTTTAAAAAAAAAAAAAAAAAGATTTTCTGATTTGTGATTGAAGGCGGGATCAGCCAAATGAATGCTGATCAGCAGAAAATCTGGGATCAGCAGAAATGAATGTTGTCTCTGGCCTGTGGGTGTGACTCCCTCCCAGCATTTCAGGGAGAAATTTAGCACAGAGAATGGTGGTCAGAGATCAGCCCCTCTTATCTCAGATCTCTGTGCCAGAGGATCCATTGTGGTAGGGCTGGGTTTCTGAAAAATAATTCAGGGACATATGTTAAGATGTTATCTTTAGTTTCTATAGGGAACCAAACATCTCAGGATTCTAAGTCCCTTGGTTATTGTTTTATTTTTTTTATTTATGATTTTTTTTGAGACAGGATCTCTTTGTCACCTAGGCTGGAGTGCAATGATATGATCTCAGCTCACTGCAACCTTCACCTCCCAGGTTCAAGCAATTCTCATGCCTCAGCCTCCCAAGTAGCTGGGAGTATATGTGCACCACCATACCCAGCTAAGTTTTGTATTTTTAGTGGAGATGGGGTTTCACCATATTCGCCAGGCTGGTCTTGAACTCCCAACCTCAGGTGAAATCTGCCCACCTCAGTCTCCCAAAGTGCTACGATTATAAGCGTGAGCCACTGCACTGGCCAAGATATTATCTTTAGTTTCTACAGGGAACCACACATCTCAGGATTCTAACTTCCTTGGCTATTGTTTAAGTGACTATTACCTTCTTGCTTATCAAGGTGCTCATTTATTTTCAACTGCTCGCTGTGTGTCTGGAATTTCCATTAAAGGAACTCAGGATTTTCCTTTATGGAAATGCTTTGGTGGGGTGGGGAGAGGGGCACAGGGCCCCGAGAGTGATCCCTGCTCCGAGAGTGATCCCTGCTCCATCTCAGAATAGAGTTAATTGTCTTTAGCTAAGAAGTGATCAACTGTTGTCATAAACAAAGCTACCTGATCTCTTGTGACCCAGTGGCACAGGATAATTGCTGTGTTTCTTAGAGGTGCTGTGTGCCCTACCGTCAGACCTGGGCAGCTGGCACGGTGCCACAGGCAGAACAGGACAGGGCACTCTGAGACATGCTGGCTGGTTTGGAGACAGATTCCTGTACTTGCTGGCTGTCTGACTTTCACTAAATCACTATGAATTGTCTTTTCATATCTCTTGCCCCTTTTTTCTACACAGTTGTAGGGTTTTTCTTCTCCATTTTTCCTCAACTCTTAGTCTTTGTGATGGACACTGCAGATAATTTTTCTGTTAATCATTTATCTTAGACTTTGCTGATGGTGGTTTTTGTCATAATAAAGTTACATATATGGACAGAGTGCAGTTGATCAATCCTTTATTGCCTCTAGATTTCAAGTCAAAGGTTATAGAGGTATTTTTCTGTTTTCTTCTAATGCTTAGATGGCTTCATTTTTTAAATCCACTGTGGTAGTGCTATGGTTTGGATACTTGCCCCCTCCAAATCTCATATTGAAATGTGATCCCCGGTGCTAGATTTGGGCCTAGCAGGAGGTGTCTGTGTCATGGGGGCGGATCCCTCATGAAGGGCCTGGTGCCTTCACCATGGTAATGAGGGAGTTCTCGCTCTATTAGATCATGAGAGAGCTGGTTGTTTAAAACAGCCTGGCATCTCTCTTGCTCCCTCTCGCCACGTGATATGCCGCCCCCTCTTGCCTTCTGTCATGATAGGAAGTTTCCTGAAGCCTCCAGAAGCAGATGCTGGCACAATGGTTCCTGTATAGCCTACACAATTGTGAGCCAAACAAACCTCTTTTCTGTATAAATTCGGCATTCCTTTAGAGCCAGGCTCCAAGGTAACCCTGCCATCTCCTGGTATTTCCTCCCTCTCACACTGAATAGAGCTAACCAGTGTAACACTAAGATACCGTGGAAATAATGGAGTGTAACTTTTTTTTTCTTTTCTCTTTTTTTTTTTTTTTTTTTTTTGAGACAGTGTTTTCACTCTTGTTGTCCAGGCTAGAGGGCAGTGGTGTGACCTCAGCACACTGCCACCTCTGACTCCTGGGGTCAAGCAATTCTCCTCCCTCAGCCTCCCAGGTAGCTGGGATTACAGGCACGCACCACCAAACCTGGCTAATTTTTTTGTATTTTCAGTAGAGATAGGGTTTCACCATGTTGGCCAGGCTGGCCTCAAACTTCTGACTTCAGGTGATCTACCCGCCCCAGCCTCCTTTGGCATGAGCCACGGTGCCTGGCCTGGAGTGTAAATGTTGAGGCTGTCATAAGAGGCATCATGGCTTCTTCTTCTCTCATGGATCACTCTTTCTGGAAGAAGTTACCCACCAAGTCCCGAATACACTGAAGCAACCCTATGGAAAGATCCATGTGGTGAGGAATTGAGGCCTCCTGCCAACAGCCATGTGAGTGAGTCATTGAGGAAGTGGACCTCCCAGCACTGAACGAGCCCTGGCTGGCACACTGATCACAACCTCATGGGAGGTACTGAGTCAGGATCACCACATGGAGGTGGTCTCTAATTCCTGATCAGTAGTGGGATAATCAATGTCTATTGTTTTTTTGTTAGTTTGTTTGAGATGGAGTCTTGCTCTGTTCCCCAGGCTGGAGTGCAGTAGCAAGATATTGGCTCACTGCAACATCTGCCTCCCGAGTTCAAGTGATTCTCCTGCCTCAGCCTCCTGAGTAGCTGGGATTACAGGTGTCCGCCATCACCACGCCCTGCTAATTTTTTTGTATTTTTAGTAGAGACAGGTTTTCACCACATTAGCCAGGCTGGTCTCAAACTCTTGACCTCAGGTAGATCCACCTGCCTCAGCCTCCCAAAGTGCTGGGATTACAGGCATGAGCCACTGCACCCGGACTTTATTTTTTCTTCTTCTTTTGAGGCAGAGTCTTGCTCTGTTGCTCAGGTCGGAGTGCAGTGATGCCATCAAGGCTTACTGCAGCCTCCAACTCCTGAGATCAAGCAATCCTCCCATCTCAGCCTCTTGAGTAGCTGGGACAACAGGCGTGCACTACAACACCCAACTAATTTTTTTTTAAGAGGTGGGGGCCGGTCGAGGTGGTTCATGCCTATAATCCCAGCACTTTGGGAGGCCAAGGTGGGTGGATCACGAGGTCAGGAGCTCAAGATCAGCCTGGCCAAGATGGTGAAAACCTGTCTCTACTAAAAGTACAAACAAGATGGTGAAAACCTATTTCTACTACAAGTACAAAAATTAGCCAGGCATAGTGGCAGGCACCTGTAATCCCAGCTACTCGGGAGGCTGAGAATCATTTGAACCCTGAGGGGTGGAGGTTGCAGTAAGCTGAGATCTCGTGCCACTGCACTCCAGCCTGGGTGACAGAGTGAGACTCTGTCTCAAAAAAGAAAAAGGAAAAAAAAAAAAAAAAAGAGGCAAGGTCTCACTATATTTCCCAGGCTGGTCTTGAACTCCCGGCCTCAAGTTATCCTCCCGCCTCAGCCTCCCAAAGTGTTAGGGTTACAGGTATTACCCACCATGCCTGGACAATTAAGTGTTTATTGATTTAAGCCACTAAGTTTTGGAATAATTTGTTAGCAGCATTAGGTAAATAACATATCCACAAATTAATCTGTCCTGTGAGCAGAGCAATTTAGATTTGAATATGATATTTATATCTCTTTGGATGCTCAGGGACAGTTCTTTGCTTCTGCACTGGTTCTTGGCTACAGTTCAGATAACTGAATTTATATGATGCGATCTCTGGATCCATACTTAAACTATAATTGTGTCATCTCAGAGCCCCAAGTATGACAGGCATGGTGGTGTGCAGGTTTTGGACACCGTTCTGTGTTGATTAAGGTCCAATTTCTGCCAGGTGTAGTGGCTCACGCCTGTAATCTCAGCACTTGGGGAGGCCAAGGTGGGTGGATCACTTGAGGTCAGGAGTTCGAGACCAGACTGGCCAACATGGTAAAACCCAGTCTCTACTAAAAATACAAAAATTAATCAGGTGTGGTAGCACACGCCTGCAATCCCAGCTACTCCAGAGACTGAGGCAGGAGAATTGCTTGAACACGAGAGGCAGATATTGCAGTGAGCCGAGATATCACCACTGCACTCCAGCCTGGGCAATAGAGCAAGAATCTCGCTCAAAAAAAAAAAAAAAAAAAAAAAAAAAAGGTTCAGTTTCTGTTGTTTTGCTATGCACCCAGGACTTGGTCATCTCACTCAGCAGTAACCAGCTTCTGTGAAAACCAACTGATGCTGAAAAACACACATTCACCCACAAAACTAGTGTTATTTTACAGTGAAGGGAGTAGTATGTTCTTAAGGTTCTTAATCCCTCCATAAATGGTTAGTCATCTGTAAAATGGTGATAACTGTTTCCACTTCATGGAGTTTTGAAAGAATTACACAACTAATACTATACTTACAAAGTTTCTAGTACGTCATACACAGTGTACTTAGTAACTACTAATATTTGTATCCCCTAGGATTATTACTACTCCTAGTATTGAAGACATGTTACTGAGTACCTTAATTCCTTTCTCCCTCGTTTTTTTGTTTTTTTTTTTTTTGAGACAGAGCCTCACTCTGTCACCTATGTTGGAATGCAGTGGCATGATCTTGTCTCACTGCAACCTCCACCTGGACTCAAGTGATTCTCCTGCCTCAGCCTCAGGAGTAGATGCAACCACAGGTGTGGGCCACCACAACCAGCTAATTTTTGTATTTTTTTAGTAGAGATGGGGGTTTCGCCATGTTGGCCAGGCTGGTCTCGAAGTCCTGGTCTTCTGTGATCCGCCAGCATGGGCCTCCCAAAGTGCTGGGATTACAGGCATGAGCCACAGCGTCCAGCCAGACCAGGTCTCTTAAACCAAAAAACCTAAATATTGACAGTGTCATCTATGGACCAGGATATAACTCACATTAAAATGGTTTGTGAGGGTTGGCATGACTATAGTGTATGTCATCCAAAAACATAACAAATGTGTGATCCAACTATAATAGCAATTATGGGAGAAGCTGTTGGTAACTGATAAGGAGTTATAAAAGAGAAGACTCAATTTGACACAGGCTTTTCAAAAGATCATAACCCTGCTATGGGAGGTAGGAGTCCTCTAGACACCAAAAACGTGGAGTGGAGAGAAATCTCCATGTTGAAGCCCAGATTAAACATCTCCCATCAAAGTGGAACTTGTCAAATGTCCTAAGACACGTAAGGCCGTCCCCAGGGGCCCTGACAATAAAAGGTTTCCCGAACACGAGAGGAATTACTCTGGGAGGACCTTTCACATTGAAGCTGTGCAGTAGGAAATGTATAATTTGGCATCTGGTTCATCCATTCGTTTCTCATTGGTGTGGTTCATCTGGGCTTGCAAAGGTCAGATGAAATGTCCTTTCTCCCTCTCGCGCAGGAAACACCCACATGTGGATCCTTGTTTAAAGGAGAAAGTCCTAGTCCTGGGCTTTCAGTGCGGAGGATGTTATCAGGCCTGCGTTTGCATCCTGTTTTTTTTTACCATGGCAAGTCGTATTTGCCCTTAAGCATTCCTGCTCTCGGTCCAAGCTTCCTGCGTGAGAATACTGCGGTCCTCCTTTCAGGCTGTGTGAATGACCACCTCTCGCTGGCTGCTGTGACACCCATTGTCCCGCGAGGGTGCCCTAGCTGGGCCCCAGTGCACTGGAGGCCGCGCCTGCTCGAGCGGGCGCACGCCCCTCCCACAGGCAGGCGCCAGAGCCGGTGCTGGTGCCGACCTAACGCGGGGCGCTGTCATCGCCTAGCGAGGCCTCTGTGGGTGCGGGGGTCGCCGCAGGGCCGGGCCACCTGCCAAGGAGCTCGGGCCGCGCAAGAATCGGATCCCGGAAGCCGCGCGCGCCGCCCGCCATGAGCAGCTCCCTGCGGCCGGGCCCCAGCCGCTGGCGGCAGGCGGCCAGCGTAGTACTGGCGGCTGGCTGGACGCGCCCGGGGACCGCCACCCAGCCGTCACCCCCGCCGCCCGCCGAGGGCTTCCGGCTGCTGCTGCTGCAGCGCTCCGGGCGACAAGGCTTCATGCCGGGCGCGCACGTCTTCCCAGGCGGAGTGCTGGACGCGGCCGACCGCTCGGCGGACTGGCTGGGTCTCTTCGCGCCGCACCACGGGCCGCCGCGCTTCGGCCTGGGCCCGGCGCCGGTCCGCCGCGCCGCCTTCCCGTCGTTGCCCAACGTCGCCGGCGACGTCAACGCCGACAACACCTGGTCGCTGCCTGAGGACGTCGCCTTCCGCATCTGCGCCGTGCGCGAGGCCTTCGAGGAGGCGGGCGTGCTGCTGCTGCGGCCCAGGACTTCCCCGCCAGACCCAGCGTCCGGGCCCGGCCTAGCCCTCGAGCCGCCGCCCGGCCTGGCCGCCTGGCGCGCCCGCGTGCGCCGGGACCCGAGCCACTTCCTGCGGCTGTGCGAGCACCTCGACTGCACGCCCGACATCTGGGCGCTGCACGACTGGAGCGGCTGGCTCACCCCCTTCTGGCGCGGCGGCATTCGCCGCTTCGACACGGCCTTCTTCCTGTGCTGCCTGCGCGAGCCGCCGCCCGTCTTCCCCGACTTGGCAGAGGCGGTGGGCTGCCAGGTAGGGTCTGCCCACGGCCAGGCTGGGGACCCCGGAGACGTGAGAGGGAGGACCCCTCCCGGCGGCCCCCGCATCGGCCGAGCCCAGACAGGTTAATCAGCCAGGAACGCTTGGATGGGCGGGAAACTCTCACCCCCGTAGACCAAAGCCATGCCCTTGGTGAAGCATTCTCTGCTTTCCCAGGCTGTGGGGTCTCAAGGCCTCGAGCCTGTCTCTCCACGTGGTTCCTCCAGCGGGGCCACTGCGGAGACCCAGCCAGCTCTGCAGAGCACTGATCAGACGCCAGACTCTGTCCTAAGCAATTGTACTTGTGTAGACATACTTCATCTCCACAGCCTTTTAATTTGGTTTTCGTGGAGAGCGGACTTAAGAGGATTTCAATCTTACTATTTTTATTTTTTTTTTTGGTACAGATAGGGGTCTTGTCTCTCAGTGTTGCCCAGGCTGGTCTCCAGCTTCCGGGCTCAAGTGGTTCTCCAATCTCAGCTGCCCGGGTAGCTGGGCCGACAGGCACCTGCAACCACTGTTGACTAATTTTTTTTTTTTTTTTTTTTTTTGGTAGAGACCAGATCTCCTATGTTGCTCATACAGGTCTTGAACTCCTGGTCTCAAGCGACCGTCCAGCCTCAGCCTCCCAAAGTCTTGGGGATTACTGGCATACGCTACTGTGCTTGGCCAGTTTAAGTCTTTAAAAATTTATTGGCCAGTACAGTGACTGACACCTATAATCTCAGGTTTTTGGGAGAGCAAGGTGGGAGGATCGATTGAGCTCAGGAGCTCAAGACCTGCCTGGACTGTAACATACTAAGACCTCACATTTACAAAAAAATTTTTTAAATTAGCTGAGCATGGTGGTGTGCACGTGTGGTTCCTGTTACTGAGGAAGCTGAGGTGGGAGGATCACTTGAGCCTGGGAGGTTGGGGCTGCAGTGAGTCATGATCACACCACTGCACTTCAGGCTGGATGACAGAGTGAGACCTGTCTCAAAAAAAAATTATTGAGACTTGTTTTATGACCATGAATATAGTCTGTCTTGGTGAATGTTCCCTTTGCACCTAAGAAGAATATGTATTCTGCTGTTTGTTGGTATGTTTGTAAAAACATCAAATTAGGTTGAATTGTTGCATAGCATCTTCCAAGTCTTTTTTTGTTTTTGTTTTTGTTTTTTTTTTTTTGTGACAGAGTCTTGCTCCATTGTCCAGGCTGGAGTACAGTGGCGTGATCTTGGCTCACTGCAACCTCCACCTCCCTGCCTCAGCCCCCCTCAGTAGCTGGGATTACAGGCGCCCACCACCAAGCCCAACTAACTTTTGTATTTTTAATAGAGACGGGATTTCACCATGTTGGTCAGGCTAGTTTCGAACTCCTGACCTCAGGTGATCCACCCTCCTGGGCCTCCCAAAGTGCTGGGATTACAGGCGTGAGCCACCATGCCCAGCCAGTCTTGCAGGTCTTCTACATCATTTCCTTATTTCATCAGTTGCTGAGAGCAGAATGCGGACATCTTCAACTAATAATCGTGGATCTATCTTTTTCACCTTTTAGTTTTATCAGATTTGGCTTCATGTATTTTGAAGCTCCCATATAAGGTACTAACTGCATCCACATTTAGGACTTTTAAAACTTCATGGATTAACTCTTTGATGATTATGAAATATCCTTCTTTATTCCTGGTAATAATCTTTATTCTGAAATCTGAAGTTTACTCTGTTTGTGATTAATATAGCTATTCTGACTTTCTTTTGATTCATGTTAGTATATTTTTCCATCCTTTTAAACTATTTGTGTCTTTATATTTAAAGTGTGTTTCTGGCTCGACACAGTGGCTCACGCCTATAATCCCAACACTTTGAGAGGCCAAAGAGGGCAGATCACCTGAGGTCAGGAATTTGAGACCAGCCCAGCAACATAGCGAAACCCCATCTCTACTAAAAATACAAAAATTAGCCTAGTGGAGACGGGAGAATATCTTGAACCTAGGAGGCGGAGGTTGCAGGGAGCCAGGATGATTCCAGCCTCCTGGGTGACAGAGCGAAACTCCATCTCCAAAAAAAAAAAAAGAAAAAGGCCAGGCGTGGTGGCTCTTGCCTGTAATCTCAGCACTTTGGGAGGCCAAGGAGGGCGGATCACGAGGTCAAGAGATCAAGACCATCCTGACCAACATGGTGAAAACCCGTCTCTGCTAAAAAATACAAAAAATTAGCCAGGCGTGGTGGTGCAGGCTTGTAATCCCAGCTACTCAGGCTGAGGCTGAAGAATCACTTGAACCAGGAGGTGGAGGTTGTAGTGAGCCAAGATCGGGCCACTGCATTCCAGCCTGGAGGCAGAGAGAGACTCTGTCTCAAAAAAAATAAAGAAATAAAATTAAATTAAAAATAAAAAGTGTGTTTCTTATAGGCATCATATAGTCTTGCTTTTGATCAAGTATAAAAACTTTTGCTTTTTATTTGGAGTGTGTATTTACATTTGTTATTGTCAATAAGGTTAGATTCAAATCTACCATCTTGCTGCTCATTTTTTGTTCTCATCTATTTGGACTCTTTTTCCCATGACTGTTTTAGTTCCATTATTAACTTATTAACTATATCTCTTTGTAATCGCTCTAAAATTTGCAATATACATGTTTCATTTCATTTATAGAGTTAGAACCTTATGACATTATACTTGTTTTTTCCCTCCTGTCTTTTATGCTATTGTTGTCAGACATCCGACTTTTATTATAAACTCTACTCTCTGATTATTTTTGCTTTAGACTATCAAGGTTTTTTTTTTTTAGACACAATTTTACTCCTGTTGCCCAAGCTGGAGAGCAATGGCGTGATCTGGGCTCACCACAACCTCCGCCTCCTGGGTTCAAGCGATTCTCCTGCCTCAGCCTCCCAAGTAGCTGGGACTACAGCATGCGCCACCTCGCCTGGCTAATTTTTTGTATTTTTAGTAGAGATGGGGTTTCTCTGTGTTGGTCAGGCTGGTCTTGAACTCCCGACCTCAGGTGATTCACCCGCCTCAGCCTTCCAAAGTGCTGGGATTACAGGCGTGAACCCCCACACCTGGCCTAGATCGTCAGTCTTAATGAGAAAAAATGTCTTATGTTTACCTGCATATTTACTTTTTTTTTTTTTTAGATGGAGTCTCAGGTTGGAATGAAGTGGTGCGTTCTCGGCTCAGTGCGATCTCCGCCTCCTGGGTTCAAGCAGTTCTCCTGCTTCAGACTCCCAAGTAGCTGGGATTACAGGTGCATGCCACCATGCCTGGCTAATTTTTGTATTTTTAGTAGAGACGAGGTTTCACCATGTTGGCCAGGTTGTTCTTGAACTCCTGACCTCAGGTGATCCACCCACCTCAGCCTCCTGAAGTGCTGGGCACCATGTCTAGCCACATATTTACTATTTTTAGCACTCTTTATTCCTTTGTGTGGATCTAAATTTATCTCTGGTATCCTTCTGCCTAAAGAAGTTTTTCTAATATTTCTTGTAGTTTAGAGCCTATAACAGTGAATCCTCTAATTTTTGTTTGCTTGAAAATTACTATTTTTTCTTTGTTTTTGAAAGATACTCTGACTAGGTATAAAATTCTAGTTGGATAGGTTTTTTTTATGTACCTAAAAATACTGCTCCATTATTTTCTAGTTTGCATAAATTTCTTATGAGAGGTCTGTTACACTTTTGCAGGTAATATTTTTTATTTCTTTTTATCATGCCGATGTTTTCCTTTGTATCTTTAAACCAGTGGAACATACTTACAGCATTGGTTTTAATGTCCTTTTCTGCTAACTTAATCATTGCTGTAATTTCTGGGTCTGTTTCTGTTGATTTATTTTTCTTCTCATTTTGGATGACGTTGTCTTGCTTCATCATAGCTTGCAATTTTTTTTGTTTTTAGATACAGTCTTGCTTTGTTGCCCCGGCTGGAGTGCAGTGGCATGATCTCAGCTCGCTGCAATCTCCACCTCCTGGGTTCAAGTGATTCTACTGCCTCAGCCTCTCAAGTAGCTGGGATTACAGGCAGGTGCCACCACACCCAGCTAATTTTTATTTTTAATAGAGATGGGGTTTCACCATGTTTGCCAGGATGGTCTCGATCTCTTGACCTCTTGATCCACCTACCTAGCCTCCCAAAGTGCTAGGATTACAGGCATGAGCCACTGCGCCCAGCCATGTCTTGCAATTTTTTTATCGAATATTGGATATTGTGACTTTATGTTGTTCGGTGCTGGATTTTGTTAATTTCTTAGAGTATTGGCTGGGTGCAGGGGCTTACTCCTATAATTCTAGCACTTTAGGAGGCTGAGGTGGGCGGATCACGAGGTCAGGAGTTTGAGACCAGCTTTGCCAACATGGTGAAACCCCGTCTCTACTAAAAATACAAAACAAAATTATCAGACACCTGTAATCCTAGCTACTCAGGAGGCTGAAGCAGGAAAATCGCTTGAACCCAGGAGGCAGAGGTTGTAGTGAGCCGAGATTGTACCACTGCACTCAAGCCTGGGTGACAGAGCGAGACTCTGTCTCAAAAAAAAAAAAGAAAAAGAAAAAGAAAGAAAAAAGAGTATTGGACTTTTCCTAGCAGGCAGTTAAGTGATTGCAAATTACCTTAATTGTCTTGAGGTTTAATTTTAAATAATTTTAGCATGTGTCTATATAGCCTTTATTCTTTATTCTAGAGCTACTTTAGCTGCCCCTCCCTTTTTTTTGAAACAGAGTCTCTTTTACCCAGGCTGGAGTGCAGTGGGTCAATCTCGGCTCATTGCTGCTTCTGCCTCCCTGGTTCAAGTGATTCTCGTGCCTCAGCCCCCTGAGTAGCTGTGATTACAGGCATGCACCACTATGCCTGGCTAATTTTTGTATTTTTAGTAGAGATAGGGTTTTACCATGTTGGTCAGGCTGGTCTTGAACTCCTGACCTCAGGTGATCCGCCTGCCTGTGCCTCCCACAGTGGTGGGATTACAGACATGAGCCACTGCACCTGGCCATTAGCTGCACTTCTAAATGTGTAACCCTTATGAGGTCTACTTGAATGCTGCTCATATTCAACATGATCTCTCCACTGTGATTGGAAGGAATTCCAGTAATCCTTGGCCCCAAGTGAGCTCTGGGAGTTTAATCTTAAAGCTCTCAGGTAATTGTTCTTTCTTCAGAAATCATTCCTTCCTTGTGTATATAGTAGTAAGTAAAATAATAATAATAGGGAAAAAAAGAGGCCTCATTCTTTCCTGGTCTCACAGGGTTTCACCTTATGCATGCATAGATTAAGTGTTTAGCAGAGATTCAAGGGCACTCTATACACAGTTCTGAAGCTCTACTCTGTAGGTCTTTCCTCTCAGGTACAGCTTTATCCTTGGTTTCTCTTTTCATGGTTTGTTACCCTCAGTCAACCAAGGTCTGAAAATAGTAAGATATTTAGAGAGAGAGAGACAACATTCATGAACTTTCATTACAGGAATTGTTATCATTGTTCTAGTTTATTATAAATTATTGTTAATCTCTTACTGGGCCTAATTTTTCAGTCAAACTTTATCATAGGTGTGTTTGTGTAGGAAGGGCATAGTTGGTATAAGGCTAAGCACTTCCTTAGTTTCAGGCGTCCACTAGGGATCTGGAAAAGTATTCCTCTTGCCTAAGGGGAGACTTCTGTATGCGGCTTCCCAAATTCTGCTGTGTAGGCTTCCCAAACTCCAAGCTGTGTCTCAAGCCAGTGAAAATCCCGGGCTCTGATTAGACTCTTACTCCCTGGGTTGCAGTCTGGAAATTCCCTTTAAGCAGTAACCCTGGCCATGGTAGGACTCGCCTCCCACCACAGCCTCCCAGGTGGCTGGGATTACAGGCGTGAGCCACTGCATTCAGCAGTAAAGCACTGCATTTGAAACAGTGCTTTGCTAGTAAGAAGTAACCAGTAAGTGATAAGGTACTGTAACCTGTGGTCTGGACTAACGTAAACAGGTTGGATTAAGTGGGTTGATGCCAGCCGTTTAACCCTTTGTCTTCGTTGTTATCACTGAACTCATATGGTTGCCTTGGAAATAACAGAGAGAGGTTGGGTGGTCCTTTGAGGCCCAGAGCTCTGTTTTTCAAATGCAGTTTTGGCCAACTGCAGAATGATTAGGGGACTCGCTGCATACCAGGGCCCTGGGAATATGAAAGCTTCACGGGCTTCTCAGTCAATATTTAAGCACATAGGAACTTGTAAACCGTTGACCTACAGTCATCCAAAGCAGAAATCAATTCCAGATCCCAGGGTTTGGGGGTGAGAATCAGTTTCTCCTAGGTGTATAAGTGGATATTTAGTAAACCAGCTAAAGAACAACCCTTTGAGGTTATTCCATATCCATTGAATCAACTCTTTTTTATCTAAATGTCTATGGAAGGCAGGCTCAGGAAGAAGAGGAGGTTGTAGAATGAAGCCACTGAAGTTTACTCGGCAAACACTGCCTGGCTGAAACCCTGCCAAGTTATTACTCCCTCAACTGTAGGCTGAGTCATGCCCGGTGGCTTCCTGAAAGCTGCTGTTGCTCCTGATGCTTCACCGCCGTTGTACCTCGTGGCATACATCACAGAGCATTTTGGTTGCTGAAGTCCCCGTAGGGCCTAAGAGAGCTTTGTGGTGTCCATCATCATATCCTCAGGATCTAGCCGAATACTCATTTCCCAGAGGAATGAACAGTCACCAAATTCTCAATCTACTGTGATGAGTTTACCCTTCAGAGTCTTTCTTCTTTCAGCAGTGACCAAAACCACCTTGTCCTCTCTGCATCTCCCACCTTTTATGCGGAACAGCTGTCCCAGGTCAAGCCTCAGGGCCTGCCCTATTTTCTTTACTAGTTCTGAGGATCAGTGGCCCGATAAGTAACCTCTTAAGAGGATCAACCCAGCTTTCTTCACTGAATCTTGTCATGTTGTCGGACGGATCTCGCAGGGCACATTAAGGAATTCATTTTACACTTTCAGTTCTACCTTAGGTACTGGTCTAACTAGCTCAAGCCTCACACTGTCTATGGCATAAACCTTAGGAAACCCTGCCTTTGTCTTTCACAGTGGTCATCTCCATCAGAGGCAACTGAAAGTTTCTTATCAAAAGAAATTTGGTTGGCACCCCCACAGTTCTATGAAGTGAGAAGACTCGCAAACTTTGCCTCCCTCTCTGACTTGCACAGATTTTGCTTGGGCCGTGCATCAGAAGGACTGGAAAGGTGGCTGCCAATCACCTTGTTGACTGCTGATGGGTCGCTCCAGATTTTACCAGGTAAATCAATGAACCCTCAGTGCTTTTCGTTAGTATTCACATTCAGTGCCCTGGGCTGCATGGCAGTATTGCCCAACAGAAACAGGAATTATAGCCTGTGTTTTGTAGTCTACAGGGTATTAGCTAGAGAAGATCAAAGGCTACAAAATATCCATGTTATTTATTATAACCAGAAATTCTGCATGTCATATACATACACATACATTTATATTAATATATTTCCTAGACATTGACAAAGGTCTTTCTCATGTAATTTCTCACTTTTTCACATTTTAAGTTTGAATTATGAGAACTCATAAGTTGTCACCTAATTTGAATTAGGGAGCTTGTTGATGGTCAGCTGCTGTGGGGTGAGCACAGGATGGAGTTTTCATGGCAGTGGCAGTTTAGAGTAGGGCTTTGAGACCTGTTGTCATGGCTGCCTGCTTAGTTCCTGCAAATAGTGATAAGATTTGTGACTCAGGGATGAGCGCAGTGGCTCACGCCCAGCACTTTGGGAGGCTGAGGCAGGTGGATCACTTGAGGTCAGGAGTTTAAGACCAGCCTGGCCAACATGGTGAAACTCTGTCTCAACTAAACATACAAAAAAATATACATTAGCCAGGCATGGTGGCACACACCCGTAATCCCTGCTACGCAGGAGGCTGAGGCAGGAAAATCGCTTGAACCCAGGAGGTGGAGGTTGCAGTGAGACAAGATCATGCCACTGCACTCCAGCCTGGGTAACAGAGTGAGATTCTTTGTGTCTCAAAAAAAAAAAAAAAAAAGAAGTTACTGAACCTACAGGGGGAAAATTTAGCAGTTTTGATGGAATTTCTCCAAATTAACCTGAAGGTGATCAATCAGAATAGCCTGCTTTGAAACACCAAAAGTATGTGGATATCAAGGCCAATCTTAATATCAGTATTGAATAGAATAAAGAGAGTCATGAACTAGTATAAAAGTTACAGTTCACAGTGAAAACATACCAGTCACAGATGTTTATGAGCCTAAAGTAGACTCCTGGCTCGGGGGTTGTGAGGGGATATTAAAAACACAAAGAAGAGGCGGGTGCAATAGCTCACACCTGTAATCCCAACACTTTGGGAGGCCAAGGTGGGTGAATCATTTGAGGTCAGGAGTTTGAGACCAGCCTGGTCAACATGGTGAAACCTGTCTCTACCGACAATACAAAAGTTAGCCAGGCATGGTGGTGGGCACCTGTAATCCCAGCTACTCGTGAAACTGAGGTATAGAATTGCTTGAGCCCGGGAGGCGGAGGTTGCAGTGTGCCCGGATTGTGCTACTGCACTCTAGCCTGGGCAATAGAGCGAGACTCCATCTAAAAAAAAATTTTAAAAGACAAAAAAAACCCACAATAAAGAAATACTAATTTAACAGCTATCTCAGTTCCAAACATATGAAATAGATCAAAATAAATACTGATTTGTATGTCACTAATATATCAGAGTGATTTATACAATAATACTAGAAAGAATTAAAATTGTATCTCTTTTGCCATGGTGAAAAATAATTTTGTATTTAAAAATCAATTTTTTTCCTTTTTCAGGGGATGAGCTATACTTAGAAGATTCAGACTTTGTTGAAAATCTTATGTCTACTGAAAAAAAGACTGAAGAAATCATGAAGGAAGGCAAGCAATTTCACCGGATAGTGATACACAGTCGCCATCTTTATGATATCCACGTGACTGTTCAGTCGAAGTATAAACACGTTTATCCTAAGAACTCTGTACTAAGTAAGAGCCGTTTATAGGGTGCTCGAGCTTGTTTGTAAACTGGCTTACTTGAAGTCCTCATGAATAATGAGGGTTGAATTTCACTTGCTTGAAACTTAAGGAAGTTTGTGCCTATAAAAGTTATTGTAGGCCAGGCATGGTGGCTCACGCCTATAATCCCAGCACTTTGGGAGGCCGAGGCAGATGGATCATGAGGTCAGGAGTTCGAGACCAGCCTGAACAACATGGTGAAACCCCCGTCTTTACTAAAAATACAAAAATTAGCTGGGTGTGCTGGCGCATGCCTATAATCCCAGCTACTCGAAGGCTGACACAGGAGAATCACTTGAACCCGGGAGGCAGAGGTTGCAGTGAGCCGAGATGGTGCCATTGCTTTCCAGCCTGGGTGACAGAACGAGACACCATCTCAAAAGACAAAATAAAATAAAAGAGTTATTGTAATGCAGTATTTATTTTTTTTTATTTTTTTTATGTTGAGACAGAGTCTCACTCTTGCCTAGAGCCCAGGCTGGAGTTCAGTGGCTCAAACTCGGCTCACCACAACCTCCACCTCATGGGTTCAAGCGTTTCTCATGCCTCAGCCTCCTGAGTAGTTGGGACTACAGGTGTGCGCCACCACAACCGGCTAATTTTTGTATTTTTAGTAGAGACAGAGTTTCACCATGTTGGCCAGGCTGGTCTCAAACTCCTGACCTCAGGTAATCTGCTTGCCTCGGCCTCCCAAAGTGCTGGGATTACAGGCGTGAGCCACTGCACCCAGCATGGTATTTCTTTTGTCACGTGTTTTAGGGTGCTTTCTTGCTTATTGTATTCTTTAAACCTTACAGTGTGCCACATATATGAAGTTTATAAAGTATTAATGATCTTATTAACCAAAACAAGAACATGATTTCACAGGGGTTCCCACTTCTGTATTATTATTTCAAAAATTTAAATAACATGTTCTGCTGCTATTATGGTTCTTACTGTCCACTGTATTAGCACCTTCCCTCATGTGCTTTGGAGGTTGATGAATTTCTGAGACTTTCTGCTGGAATTACTTTAAGGGTGTATTATTAGATGGTGAAAAGTAGACAGACACCCATCAAGTGACCATGTTGTTGTTTTCTTGCTGTGTTTTTAGCTTAATGATTAAGATACAATTCTTTTTAAAATCAAATGGCATTAGTTACTGTGTTTCCCAAATTAAAAATCTATTTTTGTTAACATTTTATTTTATTGTATTTTTTTGAGACAAAGTCTAGCTCTGTCGCCCAGGCTGGAGTGCAGTAGTGCAATCTCAGCTCACTGCAACCTCCGCCTCCTGATTTTCCTGCCTCAGCCTCCTGAGTAGCTGGGATTACAGGCATCAGCCACCACACCCAGCTAATTTTGTTTTTTTGGGATGGAGTCTTGCCCTGTCGCCAGGTTGGAGTGCAGTGGCGTGATCTCGGCTCACTGCAACCTCCACCTCCTGGTTCAAGCGGTTCCCCTGCCTCAGCCTCCCCAGTAGCTGGGACTACAAGTGCATGCCACCACACCTGGCTAATTTTTATTTTATTTTATTTTTTTATTTTAATAGAAACGGGATTTCACCATGTTGGCCAGGATAGTCTCAATCTCCTGACTTCATGATCCACCCACCTCAGCCTCCCAAAGTGCTGGGATTACAGACATGAGCCACTGTGCCCAGCCTAATATTTGTATTTTTAGTAGAGATGGGGTTTCACCATATTGTCCAGGCTGGTCTCAAACTCCTGACCTCAGGTGATCCGCCTGCCTCGGCCTCTCAAAGTGGTGGGATTACAGGCATGAGCCACCGCATCTGGCCCAGTTAACATTTTAAAGAAACACAAAGCCATAACAAAAACCCATCATTGTTTGTGTTCCGGAGCATTAATGAATGTAAAGAGGTTAGAAATGTAGTGTTTGATTAATGATACTTATTTTTACTATGTTTAATATGAGTAATTTTTCATCATTTAAAGAGGAATAAAGTTTATTGATTAAAGGGGAGAAATGATAGTTAAGACCTTTGACTATATTATGCATTGTACAACTAATCTCATTTTTCATGAAATGCCTTAGTTCCTACTACAACATAAAGACAATGATGAATAAAGTTTATGTGCATTATTTAATCCTGATTAGAGAACTACATCTAGAGCAGCCGGCCTCAGCCTGGGCACTTTTGCCCTGGGGAACATTTGGCTATGTTTGGAAACATTTTTGGTTGTTGAAACTGGGGATAGAGTGGATGAGGTGGGGCGGTATGCTACTACCATCTAGTGGGGGGAGGCCAGGGATGCAGTTGAACAGCCTGCAATGCAGTCTCACCACCCACAACAAAGAATTACCTGACCAAGGGTGAGACACCCTATCGAAAGTAAAATCTATTTTTCTTCAATAAATGGTTCCAATATGCAAATTTTGAGAACCACAGATAGTATTATTCTGTCTGCTTTTTGAATCTACAAAAATGGGAAATTATGTTCCATAAAAAAAAAACAAAGTTGGCTGGGCACAATGGCTCATGCCTCTAATCCCAGCACTTTGGGAGGCAGAGGCAGGAAGACCACCTAAGGTCAGGAGTTCAAGACCATCCTGGCTAGCATGGTGAAACTCCACCTCTACTAATAATACAAAAAAATTAGCCAGGTGTGGTGGTCTCAGCTACTTGGGAGGCTGAGGCAGGAGAATCGCTTGAACCTGAGAGGCGGCGGTTGCAGTGAGCTGAGATTGCACTCCAGTCTGGGTGACAAGAGCAAAACACTGTCTCAAAAAAAAAAAAAAACTATAAAAATTATTGTCTTTCAGCTTTTTTTTTTTTGTTTTTTGAGATAGAGTCTCACTCTGCTGCCCAGGCTGGAGTGCAGTGGTGCAATCTCAGCTCACTGCAACCTCTACCTCCTGGGTTCAAGCGATTCTTGTGCTTCAGCCTTCCAAGTAGCTGGGATTACAGGCGCAGGTCACCATGCCTGGCTAATGTTTGTATTTTTAGTAGAGACAGTTTCACCATGTTGGCCAGGCTGGTCTTGAACTCTTGACCTCAGGTGATCTGCCCTCCTCAGCCTCCCGAAGTGCCTGGGATTATAGGCATGAGCCACCATGCCCAGCCTAGCTTTGTTTTTTGACTCTCAAAGATTACTAGAATGTTGCAGCTGGAAGGGACCTCAGTGAACACCATGATTTTGCCAGTGAGAAAACACACGCAGCTGGTTAGTGCCACAGCCGACTCCCTCTTCACTGGACTTGCCATGGCTCAGTGGGTGATATTAGAAGATGTCATGATAAAGTACTATGACTCGTTTTTCTTCACAGAAAAGATAGTTTTCACACCACATGTTTCCCTCACGTACTTTTTTTTGTTTTTTTGTTTTTTTTTTTTTTTGAGACAGTCTCACACTGTTGCCCTGGCTGGAGCGCAGTGGTGTGATATCAGCTCACTGCAACCTCTGCCTCCTTGGTTCAAGTGATTCTTCTGCCTCAGTCTCCTGAGTAGCTGGGATTACCAGTGCCCATCATCATGCCTGGCTAATTTTTGTATTTTTAGTAGAAACAGGGTTTCACCATGTTGCCAAGCTGGTCTAGAACTCCTGACTTTAAGTGGTCTGCCCACCTCGGCCTCCCAAAGTGCTGGGATTACAGACATGAGCCACCTTGCTCAGCCTGTACCTCCTGTTTAAGTTAGATCCTGTCGTTTTCCATCTCTTTTTGACAAGGTCTTGAGATTTCAGGTGAGTTGTCCGTACCAGGTGCCTTGATTGGAGGTGAGGCCTTGTCAGCCTAATTCAAGGAACAGGTGAACATCGTGCACCTTGCAGCTGTGTTTTTCTCCCGACTGGCAGCTACACACCTCTCCAACCATCCTGCCTGAGATGTTAAGCGCATGATATCTGTGGGACCTTGTGCAATCTAGTTTACTTATAGAACTGCATGCTTATGTGAGCATTGTTCCCCAAAATACGTAACTCCACAATTTCCATGCTCTCTCCAAACTCTTGCAGTCTTCTGTCATCTTGTTGGTTCCCTGACTAGCAAATTAACTCATTTAGACTCAGAGAGCTCTGCCAGTTTAAGGCCAGCTGGGGAGAAAGCCAGGAAACTTTCCAGAAGGTGCAGATCAAATGCAAATGTTGCCAGGAGGCCATGAGGACCCAGAGATTCGTGGCTGACCAGGACTCTTCCTCACTACCAAGTCTTCCAGCTCATAGTGTTTAAGAGATACAGGCTGGGCCGGGCACGGTGGCTCACACCTGTAATTCCAGCACTTGGGAAGGCCGAGGCGGGCGAATCATGAGGTCAGAAGTTCGAGGCCAGCCTGACCAACATGATGAAACCCTGTCTCTACCAAAAATAAAAAAATTAGCTGGGTGTGGTGGCGCATGCCTGTAATCCCAGCTACTCGGGAGACTGAGGCAGGAGAATCACTTGAATCCGGGAGGTGGAGGTTGTGGTGAGCTGAGATCAAACCATTGCACTCCAGCTTGGGCCAACAAGAGCGAAACTCCGTCTCAAAAAAAGAAAAAAAAAAGAGGTATAGACTGAACTAGAGAAAGCAGGAGGACAGGGGACCCCTGCCAGGCGACAAGGACAAGCTGAGGGCCTGGTGTGCTGGTTCATCCCTGTAATCTCAGCTACTCAGGGGGCTGAAGCAGGAGGATGGCTTGAGCTCAGGAGTTCAAGACCAGCCTGGGCCACACATCAAGACCCCCATCTCTACAAAAAATTTAAAAATTATCCAGTCATGGTGGTGCATGCCTGTAGTCCCAGCTATTTGAGAGGCTGAAGCTGGGGAGGATCAACTGAGCCCAGGAGTTTGAGGCTGCAGTGAGCCATGATTGTGCCACTGCACTCCAGCCTGGGCCACAGAGCCAGACCCTGTCTCTTTAAAAATAAAATGATGAACTTGTAACCACCTAATGGGTTCACCTTGCCTGCTGCCTAGACAGAGCCGATTTATCAAGATAGGGAATTGCAATGGAGAAAGTAATTCATGCAGAGCTGGCTGTGTGGGAGACTGGAGTTTTTTTAATTACTATTACTCAAATCTCTCTCCGTGCATTCGACGACAGATAGAGGTATATTTTCTGTTTTTTTTTGTTTTTTTGTTTTTTTTTAGACCGACTCTTGCTCTTTTGCCAGGTGCCAGGCTGGAGTGCAGTGATGCGATCTCAGCTCACTGCAACTCCACCTCCTGGCTTCAAGCAATTCTCCTGCCTCAGCCTCCTGAGTAGCTGGGATTACAGGTGCCCATCACCATGCCTGGCTAATTTTTGTATTTTATTAGACATGGGGTTTCGCTATGTTGGCCAGGATGGTCTCGATCTCTTGACCTCGTGATCCGCCCGCCTCGGCCTCCCAAAGTGCTGGGATTACAGGCCTGAGCCACCTCACTTTCCCGGCAAAATGAACTTTCTAAATGAACTGAGACACGTCTCAAAATTTTGGGGTTCACAGGCTCTTATCAATTTTGTTTCAGAGTCAAACCGTGGACTGAATTCCTTCCTAAAGTTAGCTGGGCCTCCGCCCAGGAATAAAAAAGAGCATCTTAAAGGTTAGAAGCAGGCCAGGTGCGGTAGCTCACGCCTATAATCCCAGCACTTTGGGAGGCTGAGGCGGGTGGATCACCTAAGGTCGGGAGTTGGAGACTAGCCTGACCAACATGGAGAAAACTCCGTCTCTACTAAAAATACAAAATTACCCGGGCGTGGTGGCACATGCCTGTAGTCCCAGCTACTCGGGAGGCTGAGGCAGGAGAATTGCTTGAACCTGGGAGGCAGAGGTTGCGGTGAGCGGAGATCACGCCATTGCACTCCAGCCTGGGCATCAAGAGCGAAATTCCGTCCCAAAAAAGGTTAGAAGCAAGATGGAGTTGGTTAGGTCTGATTTCATTCACCATCACAATTTCCTCAGTTAGAATTTTGCAAAGGTGGCTTTCAACGGACTCAACCGCAGGCAGCCCCTCATTCTCTCCGGAGGACAAGCGAACGTCCCTGGGGCCTGGGGGTCCTGCCGGCTGCAAAGGAACAAATCACGTGACCCCCGGGTCGGTCCTCCCAGCGCCTCCCAGTGCCTCCCAGTGCCAGTCCTCCCCGCCGCCACGTGGCGCTGTACCGAGCGTTGTTGCGCCGTTGGACGGCCCACGTGGTCTCCGACGCCTCGTGGCCTGCTCAGCGTGCGCCGGCATCCGGTCGGTGCCGCAGTCCCGAGGCCAGGCAGGTGGGGAGCTGTGAGCGAGGGGCTGTGTCAGTGCCAGGATGGAGCGTGTCGCCACAGGCAGGCGAGGACCCCGGGGTCCTCGAGGGCACCTGGGGGCAAGGAGTGCAGGGCACCTACCTTGGGGGCCCGAGGCGCTAAACGCAGCGGGAAGGAACGCAGACGCGGCGGGGGCCTGGCGGGGGCGGACACGGCCAGCCTCGCCCGCCATACCATGGGACTTACAGGGCGAG
Source organism: Cacajao melanocephalus (assembly GCA_963573385.1). Taxonomy (NCBI): domain Eukaryota; kingdom Metazoa; phylum Chordata; class Mammalia; order Primates; family Pitheciidae; genus Cacajao; species Cacajao melanocephalus. The sequence continues at coordinate 35,072 of CAUYLG010004982.1, read as the reverse complement.
GGGGCCCGTCTGCTCTCGGGCGCCAGGAGGATGCTCCAGCTCCTGGTGCTGAAGGTGAGTGCCATCAAGCCAGACCCACGCCAGCCCCACACACAGCCCTACGCATGCCCCACCCCAGCCCCCCTACACACACCTCAGCCCCCCTACACACACCCCAGCCCCACACAGCCCCTGAACCCAGTCCCACAAAGCCCCCACCCCATCCCCCCCCACACCCACCGCAGCCCCACACAGACCCTCCACTCCAGCCCCACACATGCCTCCCACACAGCCCACCACCCCAGTGCTCCACACCCACTCCAGCCCCACACAGCCCCCCCAATCAACCCCACACTCATCCCCACCCCAGCACTACACATGCCCCCACGCCCAACCGAGCCTCACACAATCCCCATGTCCCCTCAAGCCCACTTTCACCCAGCTCCACCCCCACACTCCCCCACCCCCACGCACCCCCACTCCTACCCCAGCCCCACCTCCCACCCATTTCCTTATCCTTCCCAGCCCCACAGCCACACCCTCACCCCTGTCCCCACCCCAGCTGCACTCCCGTCCCCCACTCCCACCCCGACATTTCATCCCCTCACACTTGCCCCCACCCACCCCGCTGCCACCCCATCTCCACTCCCACCTGCACCCCAGCCACAGCCCACCCCACCTCCACCCCACCCCATATCACACACTCCATCTTCCCCCACCAGGGGACACCCTGGGCTGGGAGCTGGGGTAGAACCCGGATGAGCCCGGGTTTCACTGGCCCGACGTGCCCTGGGGTGCATCTGGAGGAGCCTGGGGTTGGCTGCCTCTCCAAATGCACGGTCACCTGGGCCGCATGACGCCACCCTCCGTACTCCACGGGGCCGTCAGGATAGACACCTGGAGTTCTGCCTTCCTTCGTGCCCTGGGTCTCTGTCGGCCTCTCTGCTCACCGCGCACGCTCCGCGTGGCCGATGTCCTGGTTTCCGGGGGAAGGGGCGTCTGCCTGGACCCGTGCTTTTCCTCCTTGGAGTCCGGTGAAGGCTCACTGGTGAAGTCCGGGAAGGCGTTGATGGAGGAAGGAGTTGACAGGCCAGAGCAGAGGGGTGGGTTTGGGTTATTGGAGAAAGGAAATCTAAATCACTTTGAAAATCACACTTCAAGTGGACCCAGGTGGGAGATGTAGCAAATTGTGAGATTATTTTATTTTTTACAGAGACAAGGCCTCCTTGTGTTTCCTAGGCTGGTCGGGAACTCCCCGCCTCAAGCTATCCTCCCACCTCGGCCTCTCAAAGCGCTGGAATTACAGGTGGGAGCCACCACCCCCAGACCAGTGGTGCTATTTTTAAAACCAGCACTCTCCTACTTGATGTCTTGTGTAATCTATCTGAAGAAAGAGTCATAAACGTTTCAGGGGCCATTCGCGGTGGCTCATGCCTATAATCCCAGCACTTTGGGAGGCCGAGACCAGCTTGGCCAGCATGGTGAAACCCTGTATCTACCAAAAGTACAAAAATTAGGCGGGCATAATGAGAGGCACCTGTAATCCCAGCTACTCCGGAGGCTGAGGTAGGAGCATCGCTTGAACCTGGGAGGTGGAGGTTTCGGTGAGCCACAGCACTCCAGCCTGGACAACAGAGCAAGACTCTGTCTCAGAAAAAACAAAAAACAAAACACGTTTGAGGCAGCTGACTCTTACAGAGAATTTGCCCTGAGAGTTTTACGGGTTCAGAGCCACCTGGCCAGCTCCTCTCCCCGAATCAGATGTTGTCTGTCAGTCCTAAGGACACTGGCCCGATTTTTCCTTTAAAAGAGATGGGGCTCTTCGAGAGCTACACACCCTGAATATGCACAACCATCCTGGCAGAACTTTGGCAGCAGGAGCTCGACTTGCTGCCTCCAGCTCGGGAACCCCTCTCCTCTCGGTTGGGTCCAGGAACCCTTTTATTTACCTACTCAACTCTGATCTGCCCCCACTTCCAGCCCTCACCCAGCTCACCCTCTGAGCAAATTCTGTCCTGAATAGGAATGTCTCCCCAAGTGCGATTTACGTACCAGCTGTCCTGCAGATTAAGTTAGCTTTTACAAGGATGAAGTATTTTCCTCCCATGTTTCCATCAACAGATGACTGGGTAAACTGAAGGTAATTTGTACATATACAGTGGAATATTATTTAGCCTTAAACATCTGAGAAATCTTTGCCTAACTCACAGTCACAAATATTTTTTCCTCCATGTAACTTTTTTATTTTTTTTATTTTTTTTTATTTTTTGAGATGGATCTCGCTCTGTCACCCAGTCTGGAGTGCAGTGGAGTGATCTCGGCTCACTGGAACCTCTGCCTCTGGGTTTCAAGCCATTCTCCTGCCTCAGCCTCTTAAGTAACTGGGATTGCAGGCATGTGCCACCACAGCCATCTAATTTTTTGTATTTTTGGTAGAGACAGGGTTTCACCATTTTGGCCAGGCTGGTCTGGAACTCCTGACCTCAAGTGATCTGCCCTCCTCGGCCTCCCAAAGTGCTGGGATTGCAGGTGTGAGCTGCCGAACCTGGCCTCCCCATGTATCCTTTTAGAAGTTTTATCATTTGTATTTTACATTTAGATATATGATTGGAATTAATTTTTGTATATGGTGCAAGGAATGGATGAAGGTTTGTTTCTTTGCACATAATTATCTAACTGTTCCAGCATCATTTATTGGAGTGACTATCCTTCCTCCTTTGTGTCTATCAAAAATCAATTGACTGTATATATATTCCTGCTATATTGATTTATGTACAATACTACACTGTCTTGCTTACTGTAGCTTTATAGATAAGTCTTGAAGTCAGATGATGTGAGTTTTCCAGCTATAAGCTTTTTCAGAATTGTTCTAGCTCCTTGGCTTTTCTAATACGTGTTTCATAATTGCTTATCGATTCTACCAAATGCAACTTCAAACTCTTGGGCTCAAGCAATCCTCCCACCTTAGCCTCCCAAAGTACTGGTATTACAGGAGTGAGCCATCACTCCCAGCCTTTTTGTAATTTTAAATTTCCAATTTTCACTTCTGGAATATAGCAATTGAATTATTATTTTTTTACTTTTATTTTAATTTAAGTTCTAGGATACAAGTGCAGGACGTGCAGGTTTGTTACATAGGTATACATGTGCCATGGTGGTTTGCTGCACTTATCAACCCATCATCTAGGTATTAAGCCTTGCCTGCATTAGGTATTTATCCTGATGCTCTCCTCCTCCAGCCCCACAGGCCCCAGTGTGCATTGTTCCCCTCCCTGTGTCCATGTGTTCTCATTGTTCAACTCCTGTTTATAAGTGAGAACATGTGGTGTTTGATTTTCTGTTCCAGTGTTTGCTGTTTCCAGTGTTTGCTGAGGATAATGGCTTCCAGCTTTATCCATGTCTCTACAAAGGACAGTATCTTGTTCCTTTTTATGGCTCCATAGTATTCCATGGTGTGTACATACCACATTTTCTTTATCCAGTCTATCACTGATGGACATTTGGGTTGATTCCACGTCTTTGCTATTGTGAATAGTGCTACAGTGAACATACGCATGCATGTATCTTTGTAACGGAATGATTGATACTCCTCTGGGTTTATACCCAGTAATGGGATTGCTGGGTCAAATGGTATTTCTGGTTCTAGATCTTTGAGGATTCGCCACACTGTCTTCTACAATAGTTGAATTCATTTACACTCCCACCAACAGTGTAACAGCATTCCTGTTTCTCCAGTCTCACCAGCATCTGTTGTTTCTTGACTTTTTAATAATTTGCATTATTAAAAATGTGGTTTTGATTTGCATTTCTCTACTGATAAGTGATGTTGAGCTTTTTTCATATGTTTATTGGCCACATAAATATCTTCTTTTGAGAAGTGCCTGTTCATTTGCTTTGCCCACTTTTTGATGGGGTTGTTTTGTTCTTACAAATTTGTTTACATTCTTTACGGATTCTGGATATTAGACCTTTGCCAGGTGGAAAGATCGCAAACATTTTCTCCCATTCTGTAGGTTTTCTGTTAACTCTGATGATAGTTTCTTTTGCTGTGCAGAGCTCTTTAGTTTAATTGAATCCCATTTGTCAATTTTTGCTTTTGTTGCAATTGGTTTTGATGTTTTTGTCATGAAATCTTTGCCAGTGCCTATGTGTTGAATGTTATTGCCTAGATTTTCTTCTAGAGTTTTTTATAGTTTTAGGTTTTACATTTACATCTTTAATTCATCTTGAGGTAATTTTTGTATAAGGTGTAAGGAAGGGGTCTAGTTTCAATTTTCTGCACATGGCTAGCCAGTTTTCCCAACACCTTTTATTAAATAGGGCATTGTTTCCCCATTGCCTGTTTTTGTCAGGTTTGTCAAAAATCAGATGGTTGTAGATATGTGGTCTTAGAATTTCTGAGATCTCTATTCTGTTCCATTGGTCTATGTGTCTGTTTTTGTACCAGTACCATGCTGTTTTGGCCACTGTAGCCTTGTAGTATAGTTTGAAGTTGGGTAGCATGATGCCTCCATCTTTATTCTTTTTGCTTAGGCTTGTCTTGGCTGTATGGGCTCCTTTTTGGTTCCACATTAATTTTAAAGTAGTTTTTTTTTTTTCTAATTCTGTGAAGAATGTCAATGGTAGTTTAATGGGAATAGCATTGAATCTATAAATTACTTTGTGCAGTGTGGCCATTTTCATGATATTGATTTTTCCTATCCATGAGCATGAAGGTTTTTTCATTTGTTAGTGTCCTCTTTTATTTTCTTGAGCAGTGGTTTGTAGTTGTCCTTGAAGAGGTCTTTCACATCCCTTGTTAGTTGTATTCCTAGGTATTCTCTTTGTAACAACAATTGTATTATTTTAATAACCTTGTACCTCGTAGCCTTGCAAAGTCAATTATTAGTTCTAGTATGTATTATGTATTTCTTATTGTGGCAAAATACATGTAATATAACATTTGCTCTCTTAACCGTTTTTAAGTGTACAGTTCATGGCATTGAATACATTCGTAATGTTGTGCAGCCATCACCACTGACCATCTCCAGAAGTTTTCCTCCTCTTGCAAAACTGAAACTCTGTACCTGTTCGCCTCTCCTCCCGGCCCCTGGCAACCACCATTCTACTCCCTTTCTCAATGAACTTGACTACTTTCAGTGCCTCATATAAGTGGAATCATATAGTTTATCCTTTTGTGACTGGCTTATTTCACTCAGCATAATGTCCTCAAGGTTCATCTGTGTTGTACCATGTGTTAGAATTTACTTTCTTTTGAAACCCAGTGCCGTGACATGAATGTGAGGACCCAACTACTTGGGAGGCTGAGGCAGGAAGATTGCTTGAGGTGAGGAGTTTGAGGCCAGTCTGGGCAATATAGCAAGACCCTGTCTTTTAAAAAACAAAACAAATAAATGTCTTTTTTTTCTTTTTAAAAAGAATTTCCTTCCTTTTTCAGACTGAATAATACACCATTGTATACCACATTTGGCTTATCATTTATCTGTTAAGGGACATTGGATTGCTTCCACTTTTTAGCTATGATGAACGATGCGGCTATGAACACAGGTGTGTAAGTATCTCTTCAAGATCTTCCAGTTCTCTTGGATCTGTACCCAATAGTGGAATTGCTGCATTGTATGGTAATTATAGTTTTAATTTCTTGAGGAGCCACCCTACCATTTTCCACAGCAGCTATGCCATTTTCCTTCTGCCAACAGTGCACAGTGATTCCAGGGTCTCCACAGCCTTGCCAACACGTTATTTTCTGTGTTAATGCTCCTTTCTCCTCATTGAATTTTCAGGGTTTTTTTTTTTTTGACAGTAGTTATCCTCATGAATGTCAGGAAGTATCTCATTATGGTTATGAATTATATTTCTCTAATGATTAATGATGTTGACCGTCTTTTCATGTACTTATTGGCCATTTGTATGTCTTCTTTGGAGAACTGTCTATGCAGATCCTCCACCCATTTTAAAATTGGTTGGTTGGGGTTTTTTTTGTTGTTGTTTTAGGAGTTCTCTGTATTTGCTGGATATTAAACATTATGAGGTATATGCCTTGCAAATATTTCCCCCCATTCCATAAGTTGACTTTCTACTGTGTTGATAGTGACTTTCGATGCACACAGTTTTTAAATTTCAATGAAGCCCAGTTTGTCTATTTTTTATTTTGTTTTCTGTGCGTTTGATGTCATATCCAAGAAATTATTGTCAAATCCAACATCATAAAGCGTTTGCCCTGTGCTTTCTTTTATAGTTTCAAGCCTTCCATTTAGGTCTTTGATCCATTTTGAGTTAATTTTTGTGTATGGTATTACATAAAGGTCCAAATTCTTTTTTTTTTTTTTTTTTTTTTTTTTTTTTTTTTTTTTTTGTTATAGTGTCCCGGTCTGTCACCCAGGCTGGAGTGCAGTGATGCGGTCGTGGCTTACTGCAACCTCCACCTCCCAAGTTCAAGTGATTTTCTTGCCTCAGCCTCCTGAGTAGCTGGGATTACAGGCATGCCCCGCCAGACCTGGCTAATTTTGTATTTTCAGTAGAGACAGGGTTTCACCATGTTGTCCAGGCTTGTCTTGAACTCTGACTTCAGGTGATCCACCTGCCTTAGCCTCCCAGAGTACTGGGATTATAAGTGTGAGCCACTGTGCCTGGCCTCCCAAGTTCACTCTGTTGCATGTGGATATTTAGTTTTCCCAACACTCGTTTGTTACAGAACCTTTCCCTGAATGGCTTTGGGACCCTGGTCAAAAATCATTTGACTAGATACAAGGGTTCATTCTGGACTCTCTATTCTACCCTGTTGGTCTGTATGTCTGTCTTTATGACAGTACCACACTGTTTTGATTCCTGTAACTTTATAGTAAGTTTTGAGATCAAGTGTGAGTCCTCTAGCTTTGTTCTTTTTTGAGATTGTTTTGGCTATTTTGGGTCCCTTGGGATTTCATGTGAATTTTAGAATGGACTTTTCTATTTCTGAAAAAAATGTCGTTTAGATTTTGGTAGGGATTGAATTGAATGTGTAGATTGCTTTGGGTAGGATTGACATCCTAATGATATTAAGTCTTCCGGTCAACGAATGTGAGATGTCTTTCCATTTATGGCTTCTTTAATTTATTCAGCAGCGTTTTATAGTTTTCATTATAGTTCTAATTTTTAAGAGACTCTTTAGGTAGACGGTCATGTTTTTTATGAATAAAGACAATTTTATTTCTTCCTTTCTAGTCTTCCTGTCTTATTGTACTAAGTGGGACCTTAGTACAATGTTAGCAAGTGCACCCCTAGTGAAATTTTTATTTTTCATTTATGAAATTTACTTTTTCCACAGCTTGTGTGTATATATATCTGTATACATATAAATAGATACATATCTGTATACGTATATAGTTTCCATTTCTTACGTGAGACTCTTTTGTTTTCAACTCACTATAACCATCTCATCCTTAAGTTCTCTATTTAGAATAGCTGTTTTTAAGTCCTTGCCTGTTAATTCCTACATATGGACATCTTGGGTTCACTTTCTGGCAACTGCTTTTTCTTGGTCATCTAACACATGATCATTTCTTCGTGTGTCTAATAATTGTCTGTTTTACAGTGGACATTGTGGTTATGATAAATAAACTGCAAGTGTTGGTGTGCAGTTTAGTCACTGACTGGCCGGTTGCACTTTGGAAGGTACACTTTGTGTACACCAGTTTGGTTTTGCTCTGATTGTTGGAGCATATTGTCTTTGTCCTGGAACATGGTCTTCTTGAGCACTGCCCTTTTCACGCCCGAGGCGCTTACTAAACCTCTGTAACTTGGTAAGACTCCTATTCCAAACTCCATTTTCATTGTTGAGTGTCAAAGATGAACAAATGCAGTCATTAGTTAGAGTGGTGAGAACAAATTTTATTCAATAACTAACAGTAGGGGAAAGAACAGAGCTCTATTCTGATTTGCGTACAGGTGACTGGGCCTTTTAAAGGGAGAATGGGCAGGAGCAGGGCTTGGGTGAAAAGTTGCAAAGACTGGGTCAGCGTATTTTTGTTTTTTTGAAATGGAATCTCACTCTGTCGCCCAGGTGGGAGTGCAGTGGTGCGATCTCAACTCACTGCAACCTCCATCTCCCGGGTTCGAGCAATTTTCCTGCCTCAGCCTCCCAAGTAGCCGAACTACAGGCGGCACCACCACATCTGGCTAATTTTTGTGTTTTTTTGTGGAGACAGGGTTTCACCATGTTAGACAGGCTGGTCTTGAACTCCTGACCTCAAGTGATCCACCCACCTCGGTCTTTCAAAGTGCTGGGATTACAGGCATGAGCCCCTGTGTCTTGCCTGAGTCACTGTAAATGTGGCGAGGCAGTTCTGTCTGCTAGCTGGTAGTTAGAGAAGTTGACTGGGAGATGCTTCCTAAAGATTACATTTCAAAGGAGAGCTTTCTGGTCCTTTAGAAGGACACTCATGAGTTGCAGTAGGTACATATTTCCAGTCTTGAGCCTTTTTAAGTATGTGCTCCAAGAAGGGTAGGTGAGGGGGCTGTGTCAGGTATTTGATGAACAAACCATAAACTTTCCTGGCAGCAGTGAGCTAGCTCAGGCAGGCATTTTGATGGGGTACTGGTTGTCTCAGGGACACAGCCTTATGCTGCTAGAAGCCATGCTGGAGTTTGGTTTTCTCCAAGTGTAGAAGTTTGGATGGAGTTGCCCCATGTCCAGGATTCTGCATTTCTCACGAGCAGTGGCTGAAACTGCGTACTTTTTGGAGACAGTTTCACTCTGTTGCCCAGGCTGGAGGACAGTGGCGTGATTTGGCTCACTGCAACCTCTGCCTCCTGGGTTCAAATGATTCTCCTGCCTCAGCCTCCCCAGTAGCTGGGATTACTGGCGTGAGCCACAACTCCCAGCTAATTTTTGTATTTTTAGTAGAGACAGGGTTTCACCATGTTGGCCAGGCTGGTCTCAAACTCCTGACCTCAAGTAATCTGCTTGGCTCAGCCTCCCAAAGTGCTGGGATTACAGGCATTAGCCACTTCTCCCATCTAAAACTGCATTACTTCTTTCAGCCTTCCCACTGTCGGTCTTCTCTGGACTCCTTGGGGTCTCATCTCTGCCAGTAATGTGACAGGTGTTCTCATGCAGACTTTAGTGCTCCCCCTCTGTGGCTCTCCATTTACGAATTTTACCCTTTAATTCTCAGCTGCCCTGGCAGCCCCAAACTCTGTTTTCTGATTCCTCAAGCCACAGACATTATGAATTTCTCCTTAAATTGCAGCTACTTCACACCATGTGAACTGGGGAATGGGCTCAGGGGAAAACCCATGCAAAAGTAGATCTCACCCAGGGAAGTTTTGTTCTTTCAGGCATTGAATCTCCTCCAGGTTCTGCTCGCTTTTGGTAGCTCTTTACTGCCTTCAAATCATTATTTAGTATTTTTTCCAGGGTTTATTGTTGTTACCCACAGGTGATATAGAAACTATTGTTACTGGAACAAGAATAACTACTGTTCTTTTTTCTGATTATTTGTTACAAAAATGTTCAAACATTCAGAAAAGTAGAAACAATACTAGTGTGAATACCTGTATTCTTGCCACATTGGATTTAGGATCCCAAATCTTGAGACGCCATTGCTTCTAGGCAGAGTTAGGTAATACTTTTGAAAAATCATGAGTTCTTGGCCGGGCGTGGTGGCTCATGCCTGTAATCCCAACACTTTGGGAGGCTGAGATGGGCGGGTCACCTGAGATCAGAAGTTTGAGACCAGCCTGGCCAACACAGTGAATGAAACCCTGTCTCTACTAAAAAGTACAAAATGAGCCAGGCACAGTGGCATACGCCTGTAATCCCAGCTGCTTGGGAGGCTGAGGCAGGAGAATTGCTTGAACCTGGGAGGTGGAGGTTGCAGTGAGCTGAGATTGCGCCACTGCACTGCAGCCTGGATGACAGAGCGAGACCTTTTGATATTTTCAATTCAGATTTAACTTTTTACTTTATTCTTGTGTCTTTAACAATGAAAATCTTGGTTTCTTTTTTTTTTTTTCTTTTTCCTATTCTCTGGCATGCAAATATCGAAAATCTTGGTTTCTAATAACAGTAGTACATAACAAAATACATTCCGGGAAGTCTGGCTTTCTTCCATGTCCATTGTACATTTCTCCCCTCCCCTTAGGTCATGATTTGCATTTATTTTGGTTTGTCTGCCATTATTTCTCTTTTTTTATTATGAGCAGAATGTACTTACATTCACATTTCTTTCTCTATCTTACAAAAGAAGGATACAGGTCAGGTACAGTGGCTCATGCCTATAATCTCAGCACTTAGGGAGGCCAAGATGGGAAAATTGCTTGAGCCCCGAAGTTTGAGACTAGCCTGGGCAACGTAGGGAGATGCCGTCTCTATTTCTGTTGTTGTTGTTGTTGAATTAAAAACATTATTTTAACAAACAAAAGTACTAAAAACATTGCTCTGAACCTTGCTTTGTATATTATGGATTTTTTTCAGAATATAGGAGATTGAGGATATCTGTTTGTTTTTTGAGTCATAGCACATAATTGAGAATTACATGTTTTAGAATTTTATCTTCGGTCTAACAATTTAAGCAAAGGCATTTGTCAAGAATTTGTTAGGTCACTTAAGAAATGGTAATCATGGCCCTAAAGTTTATTATTTTGTGGTACTGCTTTTAAATCATACATTGTTCTGTTTGTCTTTTAAAATTTTTACAGATTGAAGATCCAGGTTGCTTCTGGGTTATTATAAAAGGGTGTAGTCCCTTTTTAGATCATGATGTCGACTATCAAAAATTGCATAGTGCCATGAATGACTTCTACAACAGCATGTGTCAAGATATAGAAATAAAACCATTCACATTGGAAGAAGGACAGGTATGTATCTAAATGTCCATCTCAATAAATAAATAAGTAAATAAATAGGAGAAGTCGGTGTCTTTAAAGGACTAAAGCTTTAAGGGACAGAGTGGCTTTCTTGTTAGGGGCTAATGCAGCTGGTGACTTTTAAGTTGAAGCCAGTACTCCTTTGCCATTCCGAGAGTCCTATAGACCCTTAAAGATTACGCTGGCTCTACTTTATCTGCTCTGCAAATGGAACCAGAAAGCTTGAATGACAGCACATCTGTTTACAGCATAGCTTACTGAATATTTTAAGCTTACTGTTGAGGTCTATGCCCAGAAAAAAAGATTTCTTTCAAAATATTACTAGTGAGCTGGGTGTGGTGGCCTGTGTCCACAGTCCCAGCTACTTGGGAGGCTGAGGTGGGAAGAGGACTTGGGCCTGGGAGTTTAAGTCCAGCCTAGGCAATGTAGCAGTGAGACCCCATCTCTCAAATAAAAAAACCAAACAATCAGTGCGGATGGCCACTGAAGACAGTGCTCCTGGTCACTGAAGAGCTCTCATGGAGCTGTGTGAGGAGATGAATGTGGCTCATTTTCATGCGTCATTTTCAAGGTTGACTGGCTGTGTGAATTACTGACTATTCATGGTATTTCTACAAGATGCTTTGACTTCAGCATTAAATAGAAATACCTTTCATCCTTTGTCAGGATTTCTGAATTATGTGAGTTTTGACTTACGTGAGGTTCTCTGGAACCTGTCCCTTACAGTATGGTTGTACCGTATTTTCCCACTTGCATTCCCGAGAACCGCAGTCTGTATCGATCTCCTCCTTTTCTGTGTGAGCGCAGCTCTCCCTACTGGACTGCTTTGTAAAGCTGTGGTTGGCGTACGGTTAGTTGAGTTGGCTGTGGCCTGGCAGTCCTGTGGTACAGTCAGGATGCCAAGGGCTGTCACTTCTGCAGCGTGGTTCTCCTTAAAAGCGGCTGCAGGCATTTACAGATGCTTCTTAACTGACGATGTGGGTATGTCCTGATATTGTAAGTCAAAAATGCACTAAATACACCTAACCTGCTGACCAGCCTAGCTTAGCCTTGCCTGCTTAAATGGGCTCGGAACACTTACATTAGCTTATGGTTGGGCAAAATCATTTAATACAAAGCCTATTTCATAGTAAAGTTTAAATATCTATTTTATTTTGAATACTGCACATTATGTAACAATTGCAATAGTTTCACACCGTCACAATGTTGAAAAATCATAAGTTAAACCATCATAAGTCAAGGACTCTGCATTTATTCAACCATCAAACAGGTAGTTTATTGATTGATTGATTGAGACAGACTCTCATTCTGTCGCCCAGTCTGGAGTCCAAGGGGTGCAATCTTGGCTCACCGCAACCTCTGCCTCCCTGGCTTAAGTCATCTTCCTGCCACAGCCTTCTGCGTAGTTGGGACTACAGACACGTGCCACCATGCCTGGCTAATTTTTGTATTTTTAGTAGAGACAGGGGTTTTCCATGTTGGTCAGGCTGGTCTCGAACTCCTGACCTCAGATGATCCAGCCACCTCATCCTTCCAAAGTTCTGGGACCACAGGCATGAGCCACCATGCTCGGCCCAGGTAGTTTATTTTTAAAACATGTAATTAGTATTGTTTTTTGGGACAGGGTCTCACTGTGCCACCTGGGCTGGAGTGCAGTATGCAATCGTAGCCCACTGTAGCCCACTCCAACTCCCGGGTTCAAGTGATCCTCCTCCTTCAGCCTCCGAAGTCGCAGAGACTATAGGCACGTATCACCATGCCTGGTTCAAGTAGTTTTTGAAGACTTAGTAAATGCTAGGCACTGTACTAGGTGCTGGGAATGTGGCAGTAAACAAAAGAGAGAAAAATCTATGTGATCAAGGAGCCAGTGTCCAGTTATGACAGATAGTAAGCAAATGTCAGAGGCCAGTAAGAGTTACAGAGAAGGGAGTAGAAGGATGAGGCTGGTGGCAGCTTCCTGTTGGTCTGACACGATTGACAGTCATTACTAAGCATTATTTCCTGATTTAAGAAGGTAAAGGAATGCATTTTTCTTATTTTACTTTCTAACAGTTGTCCTCAGTTAAGGAGTGAAAATGACTGTAGTAAGTAAAACAGTGACCTAGTACCCAGGCAGCCTGTGTTCCTGAGGTTCTCTTATGGACAGAGGGGCTCAGCTTGGGCGCGTCCGGCCTCCTGGCATCTCTTTCCTCTGCTCTAAGGGAGGATGTTGGCTGGCATGGTTTTGAGAGTAACTTTTAGCTGTCTTGTTCTATGACAAGATGTTAACACTGACCTTAAAACCTCTCTGTTGGCTGGGCGCAGTGCCTCACGCCTGTAATCCCAGCACTTTGGGAGGCTGAGGCAAGCAGATCACGAGGTCAGAAGTTTGAGACCAGCCTGGCCAACGTGGTGAAACCCCATCTCTACTAAAATAAAAAAAATTAGCTGGGCATGGCATTGGGTGCCTGTAATCCCAGCTACTCGGGAGGCTGAGGCAGGAGAATTGCTTCAACTTGGGAGGTGGAGGTTGCAGTGAGCCAAGATCATGCCACTGCACTCCAGCCTAGGCGACAGAGTGAGACTCTGTTTCAGAAGAAAAAAAACCTCTCTGATTTATTTTGCAGGTGTGTGTGGTCTATTGTGAGGAGCTGAAGTGCTGGTGCAGGGCCATTGTCAAGTCAATTGTGTCTTCCGCAGACCAGTACCTGGCAGAATGTTTCCTTGTGGACTTTGCCAAGAACATTCCAGTCAAATCTAAAAAGTATGTACGTGTTTATCTCACCTTACACTCTTTTCGGAGACAAATGTCAGTTTCAGAGGAGAATGTGTATTTTAAACTGTGGGGTTAGAGGTCACTACCATTGAGAAAAGACGAAACTGGAGTTCTTTAGCTTTAAGAAGGGGGCTTTGTGGGTTTCAGGTCTGCACCCACTGACTGGCAGAGTGGGTAGGCAGGATGAAGGCTGAGGCAAGCTCTGGCCCTCTGCTGCTGTCTGTCCTGGCAGGGCAGGCAGGTTCAGGCGGTGTTCTCTGTGTCTCCTGGGGTTCTCTCTGCTTCTGCTGGCTGCTCCTTGCTGCCCTCCTGGCCTGTCTTCAGTTTGCTTGTGCTGTTTAGGGAGGCTTGACTGCAAGAAAGACGCTTCCAGGAGGTGGAGAGAAACGCTTCTCTCCACAGAAGGGGGTTGCTAGCATAGCCTCGGGGAGCAGAGAGCAGAACATGTACTCAAACAGGTGTTCCTGGTTGTCCGACTTAAGAGAGGGAGGGTGTGATCATCAGTGAGGTTGGGAGACTGCTCAGAATGAGCTGTTGCCAAAATGGTGCTGTTCAGCCTTCACTCCTTCTGGGACCACGTGTCATAGCTCATTAGAAAACACCAGCAACACTTCAGTCTTGGTGTTTTGTGATGATTTTTTCATAGTTTCCCATCCTAGAGTAAGAGGATGTCAGTTTAATAAATATGAAGATTCTGATTCCATTGAAGAAAGAGCAATAGCAAATAGACTTGATTGCCGTAAGAGGTGTCTGTTCTTTTTTTGTTTTTTGTTTTTTTTTGGTGACACAGAGTCTTGCTCTATCACCCAGGCTGGAGTGCAGTGGTGTGATCTCAACTCACTGCAACTTCTGCCTCCTGATTCAAGCGATTCTCCTGCCTCAGCCTCCCGAGTAGCTGGGACTACAGGCACGTGCCACCATGCCTGGCTAATTTTTGTATTTTTAGTAGAGACAGGGTTTCACCATGTTGGGCAGGCTGATCTTGAACTCCTGACCTCAGGTGATCCACCCACCTTGGACTCCCAAAGTGCTGGGATTACTGGTGTGAGCCACCAGTGTCTATTGAGTAGAATAATTTCATGGCAGATGTGCTTATCAGACATTGGGAATTTGCAGTACTTACTGTAAGAATTTGAGCTTGTGATCCTGTATTTCATACAACCATAATTGCTGCAAAAACCATTACTGTGTTTAACTGGGGAGCTTTTCTTTTTGCATTTGGTATTTAACATTTAGTTTGTTTTGGGTGAGAAAATCGTATGATTAAATAGAGCTTGAGGACGCTTCAGGGGGCCATGGGTGCAGCCACCTCTTTCTAACCTGTCTGAGACAGAAGATGGCCAGGCTACCCAGACAGGGCACAGTAGGAACCCTGGAAAGAGAGCCAGTTCCTATGGAAACAGTATGCGGAAGTGGTTTTTCAGCCAGGAGCGGTGACTCACACATGTAATCCCAGTGCTTTGGAAAGCCAAGGCAGGAGGATCGCTTGAGTCCAGGAGTTCAAGCAAGACCAGCCTGGGCAGCACAGTGAGACCCACAGTCTACAAAGAAAAAAATGTAAAAATAAAGTGCTCTGTCGTTTGCTGAAGAAGAATGGAAATTAAATTGCCGAACTTATGATTTAAAAATCTCAGTCCTGCAGCTCTTTTATGCAAAGTTGGCAAATACTATTAAAACATCTGTTTATTTACAGAAAATTTTAAGGTAATTTTGGTCATACGTTGAGATTGATATTTAGAAAATCTTGAATAGAGTTTGCTTTACAGTTTTGTTCATTAGTATCCAGTATTTGTTCACCTAAGGAGCCTTATTAGACTTTTTTTTTTTTTTTTTTTTTTTTGAGATTTCTCTCTTGTTGCCCAAGCTGGAGTGCAATGGTGCAGTCTCGGCTCACTGCAACCTCCGAGTCCCAGGTTCAAGCGATTCTCCTGCCTTAGCCTCCTGAGTAGCTGGGATTATAGGAGTGTGCCACCACGCCTGGCTGATTTTTGTATTTGTAGTAGAAATGGGGTTTCACCATGTTGGCCAGGCTGGTCTCAAACTCCTGACCTCGGGTGATCCGCCCACCTCGGCCTCCCAAAGTGCTGGGATTAGAGGCGTGAGCCACTGTGCCCGGCCAGGAGCCTTATTAGACATCTTTTTCCTAAACTTGTCCGCCTAGGTCATGAAATGTCATTTTCACCGATACACTATCTATGTACCATATCAGTGCTTTATGTATCAAAAGAGTCGATTTTTTTCAACCTCCCAAGAAACAGTTTTTCCCTCTCGGCCAAATGTCTCCAAACACTGTTGGTGGCTATATTAGAAACAGAAAGAATTTTTTTGTGTGTGTTTTGTTTTACATTAAGTATATTAATAAAATAGGTGTATTTTAATGGAATATGTTGTATATAAGTTTCTATATAACGGAGCTATTTCTGTTTCACTTTTTAGCATCCGAGTTGCAGTAGAATCGTTTATGCAGCTTCCCTATAGAGCAAAAAAATTCAGCCTGTACTGTACAAGGCCTGTCACATTACACATCGACTTCTGCAAAGACAGTACTGACATTGTGTAAGCACAGCTTCTTAAGTCCTTTGAATCTTTAGTAAAAGCCTTCTATCAAGTGCATGATGTTATATGAAGCCAGTTCCTCTGTGGAAGTGCTTAGCAGGAGGCCTCTGTGTTCCTCAAGAGGGGCTTCTGAGTCAGTGTTTGTCCGACCTGGCTGTGGTTGAGGAGTTTGGAGCAGGCCTAGCTCTGTGCTTCTTGTCTTTGTTTCAAACTTATAAAAAGTAATAAATTAACTGTAATGAAAAATATTCATAAAGCAGAATCATGGAGCATTATATACGTGTGTACACACACACATTTTTTGAGACAGGGTCTCACCCTGTTGTGTGGGCTATAGTGCAGTAGCATGATCATGGTTCACTGCAGCTTCAGCCTCCTGGGTTCAAGCAACCCTCCCAACTTAGTGTCCTGAATATCTGGAACTACATGCACATGCCACCACACCCAGCTAATTTTTCTCTCCTCTCCTCTCCTTCCCTCCCCTCCCCCGCTCCCCTCTCCTCCCGTCCCCTCCCCACCTCCTCCCTTCCCCTCCCCTCCCTTTCCCTCCTCCCCTTCTCCCCTCTTTCCCCTCCCCTCCCTTTCCCTCCTCCCCTTCTCCCCTCTTTTCCCTCCCCTCCTCCCCTCCCCTCCCCTCCTCCCCTCCCCTCCCCTCCTCCCCTCCTCCGAACATCCTTCTGACCTTACATTTTATACGTTTTATTTTTCTCCTTGCTTACAAGTTTCTCCTTCTTTCCCACTGCCTACAGCTTTGCCTGCAAGTTTTTTTTTGTTGTTTTTTTTTTTTTTTTTTTTTGGCAAAGCATAAGAAAGATGTAGAAAAGACAAGATGGTAGGGGTACAATGGGAGCCAGTGAGAGGGCTCTAGGGTCAGCAGAGTGAGGAACCATAGTTCCATAGTAGCTGGGACCCAGTGCAGTAGCTCAAACCTTTAATCACAGCACTTAGCGAGTCTGAGGCAGAAGGATCGCTTCAGCCCAGGAGTTTGAGACCAGCCTGGGCACCATAGCGAGACCCTTCTCTATAAATAAACTTTTTTTTTCATTGCTGGGTATGGTGATGCACACCTGTAGTCCTAGCTACTCAGGAGGCTGAGGTGAGGGAGAGGATCGCTTGAGCCCAAGAGTTCAAGGCTGCAGTGAGCTGTGTTTGTGCCACTGCACTCCAGCCTGAGTAAAGAGCGAGACCCTGTCTCAAAAAAAACAAAATGAAACAAAGAGAGCAGCTGGCTGTCCCATGACTGCCTGTTAGAGTGTTGGTGTACTAGCATATGTGCCCTCTCTGTGCCAGACTATGCTGGACACCCCATACTCAGGATCCCTGCCCCAGGAGCTTGTGTTCTGGTTGGGGAGGCTGATTTGTCCCAGGTAGCCGGGGATGGTGGTGTCATGACAGGCAGTGCAGTGGTGGGCACAGGTCATTCTCAGTGGCGCCTCTGTGCTGTGAGTCTGCACCTATGCAGGTGACAGTTTTGAGAAGAGCGTGTTGCAGGATGTGGTGGGATCCTCACCCCTAGAGCAGGGCCAGCACCAGGCGTCCCATCATCTGCATCACATGTTCCATATGTAGTGTGAGAAATGTCTGGTGCGTGCTTTACAAAATGCTATTGGTGTGCTAGCCTCAGATTTTACGTAATGAGGTTGCATCTGTTCACTGTTCCAGACCTGCCAGGAAGTGGGACAGTGCAGCTGTTCAGTACTTTCAGAACCTTCTCAAAGGTAAGCCAGTGCCTGATCACTGCAGCCTGCTGGGAAGTGACACCCACAGAGGCCCCAGCTTCTGCTGCTGGAGAGGGTTAGAGATGCTGCCCTTGGCCGAATGGCCCTCCTCAGAGGGGTTCCCTAAGCTACCTGGGGTTTCTTCCAGCTCAGATGCCACAGTAACTCTGCACCCATAGTGGCGTGGATGTCAGTAATTGACAGCTGAGATCAGCAGGGGGTTATTTGTGCAGGGGAACCCCTACACAGTAGTAATTCCTGCCTCTTAGTTGGCATAAAAGCTGCGGCGCTGCAAAATAAATTCATGGGGATTTTATTGGACCAGCAATTGATGAAAAACCTAGCATTTTTAGTGAGCAAGAGATAGTAAATGAATATTTATTGTGTAATAATCATTACTGCTAATTTAACACGCATAAAATGTCTTCAGCAGTCAATTTCGTGTGTTCTTTTTATTTTAAATCAGTGACTATAAACAGTGTCTTTTGTGGCATCTGTCTTAACCCCTGGCGGTCAGATACCTGGTTTTAGTGAGAGGGTTGGTGAGTGGGAAATGCCTGGGGTACTGCCTGGTACCTCGTTGGGTCCTGGCTCCTCTCCTGTGCTCTGTACCATTGTCTGGGTAGAGGAGGAGCTAGATCCTTTGACCTGGGAGCAGTGGGAGGCTGGGAGGTCACTGGGACTGGAGTTTTGGCCCCTGTGAGCCACAGGGGCTGCTGGGAGATGAGAATGTGGGTCTAGAGGAGGCCGGCCACCTAGTCCTCCGTGGCTCAGGCGAGTGACTTAACTTCTGAGCCTGGTCTCCTTGCCGGTCACATGACCACTGTACTTACCTTGAAGGTGGTGGTAGAAACTCAGCGAAAGAAGGTTTCTAAAGGACTTAGCACAGTGCCTGGTAGGTGGCAGTGATGCAGCTACCCTTGGAGTTTGGACTCTCTAAGGGAGTAGCCAGGTGCTGCACTCCGTGGGGATTTGCAGGGTACAGCAGACCTCACATGAAGGCTTGGGACTGGAAATCTGGGTTTGGGAGGCAGTGGAGGAGAAGAGAGGACCAGGAGCTGTACTTGAGGAGGTATTCATGGGGCGGCACAGGAACCTGTTGATAGGGACAGGACCCGTGACGCACTCCACAATTAGGAGAGCCTTTGCCTAACTGCTCCCTCTGGGTCCTGCCTGAGGAAGCCATTTGGGCACTCTTAAGTGGTTAGCAGAGGTTACTAGGTGGGAAATAGTCGTGATTGTTTCAAATAAGCTCTTAACATCAGCTAATTTGTGTTTTCATTTATGCTATTTAGCAACTACCCAGGTGGAAGCCAGATTATGTGCAGTGGAAGAAGATACATTTGAGGTTTACCTTTATATAACTATAAAAGATGAAAAAGTAAGTGAAAGGACTGTATTTTTAAAGTATTTTATCATGATTTATAATTTTACTTTAATAAGACAGAAGAAATGCCAAGAAAAACCCTGAAAACGCTGTTGTTCACACAGCATAGAGACTGTCTTCATCCCTTAAGGTCTGCCTTAGATTCGAAGTTAGCCAGGTCTGTATTTTCCTCTTTTGATTGCTTTAAAAAATGACTTCGGCATTTTATTTCAAAATGGCCCAGAAATTATCACTATCATGAAATGTTGTTTTCTTCTCATTGGATGTGATTTTTATAAATATAGTGAGTTGCTGTAGCGTTAGTTCACTGCCTTTCCCCCATACTTGCTCATTCTGTGTAACATGTGCTTGCTGTGAAAAAATCAGATCACAAGTGGAAAGAAAGCAGACATCACACGTGAGCGGCCCCCACCTCTGTCAGCTGCCAGCTGCTAGCATTTTGGCCGCTGCCCTTTCTGAAGGGTGGCTCAGGGCACAGCTCAGCACCGGACAGAGGTGGATAGAAGGGGCAGATCCAGGGCTGCTCAGAGCCCATGAGGGCACCTTCACCATGGATTTTTAAAAAATTATATTTTGAAATAGTTTTAGACTTACAGAAGAGACGCAGAAATAGCACAGACTGTGGGATATGCTTTGCCCTAGTTTGTCCTGATGTTAACATAGCACAAAACCACAGTACGGTTTTTAAAACCAGAAAAGTAATATTGATAAAATACCATTGAAAAAATGCTCATCATCACTGTTTATTAGAGAAATGCAAATCAAAACCACATTGAGATACCACCTCATGCCAGTTAGAAGGATTAATGGGAAGTATTTGGTTTACCAGAGCAGGAGTCAAATGTTTCTATCAGATTATGTTCTATAAAATAATTTCTCTGAAAATTGAAATTTGAATATTTTCTTTAAATTCACTTGACTATGTCTTATGAAATGTTTAAAATTTTACAGGTTTGTGTTAATGATGATCTTGTTGCAAAGAACTATGCTTGTTATATATCACCTACAAAGAATAAAAACCTTGATTATTTAGAAAAACCAAGATTGGATATAAAATCATCACCCTCCTCCAATAAACTCAATCCAGCACTTACCCTCTGGCCAATGTTTTTGCGAGAAAAAGATGTTCAAGGATTGGAAAGTGAGTCAATTCTCGCCATATCAAGTTCCCTTATGTTATTTTATTAATAATCTTAGTGTATAGATATAAGTTGTACAGACTTTTCCCCACATGGGGACAAAGACTTGGACTCTGTTTAATATTTAAAGTTTAATCCTGATGAGGTTGTGACAGATTGTAAGGTCGTAAAGTACTGCATGTGTTCGTGAGACCAGGAAAAAACTGTCCTCAGTTTCTTATTAATATCAAGTTATGTTGTTAGAAGTCCAAATGTTTGTAATTTAGAGATTCTAACAAAACAAGGTTTTGAATATTTAGACTTCTAGACACTTTTAAAAAGAGGTATTTATCACAAGTAACCCTTAGCGTGAGAATATAAGAGCTCGTCACGGACCATGGAAACAATTTCCGGTGTTTCTGTCCACATCCAGTTTTTAGTCCCCTCACCTTGTGTCCCCAGTCAGCTCTCCTGTAACCTCAGAGCAAAAAGCAAGAGCAGAAGTAGTGTACGAACGAGTTCACATTTTTATTTTGGGTTTTATTTCATGCTTTAATTCTGAAATTTATTCTTTCTATCAGATTCACGTGGCTTAAATTTTCTGGCACAGTCCCTGCAGCATACATGGTGCAAGGATGTTGTTGGTGACCTCAGGCCAACAGCCACAGCACTGGGTGAGTTCTGCTAGTGTGGTTTATTTCATAGGCAGCATGAAAAAGGTATTCATAGCTTTTTAAAGATTAGAAAGGTTGTCTAGAAGGGCTATGGTAATTCTCTGTCTCTCTTTTCTTAATTTAATGTAACCAATTTGTGATGTAGATGTTGAAAGAGATCATGTGTCATGCATTTCATACTTAGAATTTTTACTGTCACGTAAACAACACAACAGGCACCTGTTCATATGCAGGACTGATTTATTTCAGCCTAGCCATTAGACCAGTAATCACTATCTGTCCTCAGAGTATACATATATATTTATGATTGATTTTTCACTTAGGCAACAGGATGCATAAAAATATGGAAGACAGGCTTTTAAGGGCAGAAATACCTAGTTTTTAATGCCAGTCTTTAAGATATTTAATGAATTAGAATTGCTGGGTGAGGGTGAAACTTGTCAGCCCCTTTGATGCCTGGCTTGCACTCTGTGGTGGCTCCTCTGCCACTTCACTCTTACGCTAGATGTGTGTCCAGGAAGGCCTCACTTCATGTCTCGGTTAGGTTCTTGGAAACTCACCTTAAGTAAAACAATGTTATAATGAAACAACCTTGAGAAACAACGTAATTTGAGGGCCTGCTGTACTTTGTTTCACTTAAATCCATGGTTTCCAAGTACCTGTTGACGAGTCAAATGAGGACTTACTGATACTTGTGGGTGTAATATTTCGTGTGTGTCCATAGTAAACAACTACATTAAAGCTTTAGCCAACTAAAATATTCCCTGTATTTCAGATTATTTTCAGTTACTTTGGTAGTGTTGCTCATCATAGAGAAAGAAAGATACAAAGGATTTTTCTCAGCCACTTTACCAACTGGGGTCCTCCACGGCCAGAAGCACCCAAACCCCGTACCCCACCTGGGCCTCACTCAGCCCTGGGCCTGGCTGCTGGAGTCTCCCCACCCACTTGGCGCACCTGTTCTGTAGCATTCAGTGGTTCTCGAGCTCTGGTCCCGTGTCCAAGAAGAATGAGGCTATGCTGACGGTTAGAAGAGTGAGGATTGGCAGGAAAGAATTTTACTGAGCAACGGAACAGCTCTCAGTGTAACCTCATTCTTCTTGGACGGGTGGTTTCTCTCTCAGTGTGGCTGGGCTGGGGCTTTTTATGGACTCAGAATGGGGAGTACATGCTGATTGGTTAGTGAGTATGCAAAAAAGGTTAAAGTAAACACACCACTGAAAGGTGGGTATGACAGTGTAGAAAACCAATTAGGAAAGGGTAGGTATATGTGAAATAGGTGAAGGGTGGAGATCAGTCAGAGGAAAAAAATGCCAAACAGGAAGACAGGGCCTCAATCCAGTCAGTGGGTTACCTGAGACTTGTAGCTAGGCTTTAGAACTGTTTTCTGCTTGAAGATTGGGTTTCACGACGGACCAACCCTATCTACCTAGGCGTTTGGCTGCCTTTTGCCACTATCAGTAGCCCAAATTGTAGAAACCTGTCATCTCACTACCTACTTTTTAAAATTGCAGTGTCATGGCCAGGTGCAGTGGCTCACACATGTAATCCCAGCACTTTGGGAGGTCAAGGCTGGCAGATCACTTGAGGCTGAGGGTTCAAGACCAGCCTGGCCAATATGGTGAAACCCCATCTCTACTAAAAAAAAAAAAAATACAAAAATTAGCCGGGTGTGGTAGCACATGCCTGTAGTCCCAGCTACCTGGGACGCTGAGGCAGGAAAATCGCTTGAACCTGGGAGGTGGAGGGTGCAGTGAGCCAAGATTGGATCATTACACTCCAGCCTGGGTGGCAGAGGCTCTGTCTCAAAAAATAATTAATTAATTAAATTGTAGGCCAGGCACAGTGACTCATGCCTGTAATCCCAGCACTTTGGGAGGCCGAGGTGGGTGGATCACCTTTGAGACCAGCCTGTCCAACATGGTGAAACCCCGTCTCTACTAAAAATACAAAAATTAGCTGGCATGGTGGCACGTGCCTGTGGTCTCAGCTACTCGGGAGGCTGAGCCAGGAGAATTGCTTGAACCTGGGAGGCAGAGGTTGCAGTGAACCAAGACTGTGCCACTGCACTCCAGCCTGGGCGATAGAGCGAGACTCCAGCTCAAAAATAAATAAGTAAATTAAATTGTAGAGCTTGTCTTTCCAAAGTTTTCCAGAGGGTATTTGTAAAATTCTTATTTCACAGAAATGGAGTCCTACTATATATGCCTCTTTGTAAAATATTTTACTTCGTATATGGCTGAATTCCTTTCTAGGTCAAATATATTTGGTATAATGTGTTTAAGGACATAGGCTGTGATGTGAGACTGTCAGGGTGTCAGGCTGCTTCCTTCTCTGGGACATGGGGTGGTGTCATCCCCATCCGCCTGGGAGTTGCTGAACTGGGCCATCCGTGTAGTGTGCTTGGCTCAGCACCTGGCCTGTGGCAGCCTCAGCCCATGTGGCACGTGCCTCAGATTCTGATATGCCTCCTATAGGGGATACCCAGGTGAGAATTATGGCAGAAGGTAGCCCCTATTTTTGATGGGATGTATTCTTTCCATTTATATTCTTTTTCCGTTGGAGGAATAAAAATACCAGGTACTACATCACTGTGTTTAATTATTGTGTGGCTTTCCATTGTGTAATATGTCAAAATTACTTTCAGGAGTCCCAGCTTGCTGGGCAGTAATTGTTTCCTGCTTATTACAATCAGTACTGGAATGAACTGTGCTTATCTTTGAAAAGGAAAAGGTTATGGTGAACAACAACAACAAAAAGCTAATGTGAGGTGTGACTGAATTGGCATGTAAAAAACAGAGTTATTAGGTGTTACTTTTCCAAGTACAGATTTCCCTTTCCTTTAATTATTGAGAAGCTACCTCAACTATATTTCAGTTAGTTATTGGTGTTTCTCTTTGAAGTTGCCTAATATTTTTAAGAATCAAAGTATAATACTTTGCTAATACTTGATTTGCTAATACTTGATTAAACAATCCCATATTACAGAAGGACTGCAGTGAAAAATAAATTTTTCCTTTGCAACCTCTTCTTAACCCAGGATGTCCCCTAGAGATAAACCCACTTTTTTTTTTTTTTTTTTTTTTAAAGATGGGGTTTCACCATGTTGACCAGGCTGTTCTTGAACTCCTAACCTCAGGTGATCCACCCACCTTGGCCTCCCAAAGTGCTAGGATTACAGGCGTGAGCCACCACGCCCGGCAAACCCACTTTTTAAAGTTGTTTATTTTGGTGGTTTTCTCCAGATTTAAAAATAATTATGTATATTTTACTATTTTACTTCTTAGCTTTAGACATTGTCTTGATTTCTAGGGCAGATTCGCTCTCATGTCCCTAACCCACATTCATTCATTCGTCAGATATTTATGAAGCCCTCACTGTCAGGTGCTGTTGTAGGGATTCACAAGAGGGAAACAAAATCTCTGCTTCCGTAGAGTTTACAGCCATCTCCTCAATAAAATTTTTTATTTTACAATAATCACAAACTAACAGAAAAGTTGGAGAGTATTACAAAGAACTTTTTTCCCAAACCAGTTGAGAATAAGTTGCTAATAACCTGATTCCTCAATACTTGAGTTTTTCCTAGAAAGAAGGACATTCTCAGAAATATCTACAATACAATGATCAGAGCGTGAAGATTAACACTGATAAATTGTGATCATATAACTCCCAAGCACCATTCAGGTTTTGCTGATTATCCTAATATTCCCTTTTTAGCAAAGAGATGTCATTCAGCATCACTAGTAGCATTTAGAGAACACATTTCTTTACTCTTCTTTCCTCTGGAACAGTTCCTGGGTCTCCTTGATTTTTATGACCTGGTGCTTTGGCAAATTATAGACCCGTTATTTTGTAGAATGTGTTCTGGATTTTGGCCATTCTAATAGGAGTGCAGTGGAATATCAGTATTTTAATTTGTATTTCTCTAATGACATATGATGTGAGCATCTTTTCATATGCTTATTTGCTGTTGGTATATCTTCTCAGATGAGAGGTCTCTTCAGGATTTGCCTATTTTATTTTATTTATTTATTTATTGAGATGGAGTCTTGTTCTTTCACCCAGGCTGGAGTGCAGAGGTGTGATCTCAGCTGATTGCAACCTCTGCCTCCTGGGTTCAAGCCTCTCGCCTCAGCCTCCCGAGTAGCTAGGATTATAGGTGCCTGCCACCACACCTGGCTAATTTTTGTAATTATAGTAGAGACGGAGTTTCACCATGTTGGCCAGGCTGATCTCAAACTCCTGAGCTCAAGGGATCCATCCACCTCGGCCTCCGAAAGTGCTGGGATTACAGGCGTGAGCCACCACGCCTGGCAATGATTTGCCTATTTTAAATTGACTTCTTTGTCCTCTGATTGTTGAGTTTTAGGAGTACTTTGCACACTTTCGATGTCAGTCCTTTTTTACATATGCCCTTTGCAAACGTTTCCTCCCAGTGGGTGGCTTGTCTCTCATTCTCTTGACAGTGTCTTTCACAGAGCAGAAGTCTTTAGTTTTAATTAAGTCCAGCTGATCAGTTGCTTCTTTCATGGATTGTGCTTTTGGTGCTGTCTCTAAAAAGCTATCATACTCAAGGCCATCTAGGTTTTCTCCTATGTTATTTTCTAGGAGTTTTGTATTTTTCATTTTGGTCTCTGATCTATTTGAGTTGACTTTTGTGAAGGGTATAAAGTCTGTGTCTAGAGTCATTTTTCTGCATGTGGATGCTCAGTTGTTCCTGCACCATTCGTTGAAAAGAGAAGGTTGAGAGTTTTATTAGAAAGAGAAATCTTACATACTGTTTTGAAAAGAAGCTCATTGACACTAGAGAAGCTTTTGGGAGGTGGCAAGCTCTGATTGGTAGGTGATGGTGGTAGGTAAAACTAGTATTAAAGTTGTGACAGGTTATTTCGGCAGCTACCAGGTAAAACTGGTTTTGGGATTCTGGCAGAGCACCTCAACAGTGGCGCCAAGAAGGTGCTCTGTGCCTTGAGTACTTTTCCTCTGGCCCCTCAATTCTGATTTAGTTGGAGATGAAAGAATGATTTAGTTTGTCTAATTAACTTTCATAAGACTAGTGGGTTTGAAGTGATTATTGATATACAGTCATGTGTTACTTACTGCATGGAGTTCTTAGAAACATGTCATTAGGTGATTTTGGTGTGCCAGCATCATAGGGTGTTCTTAGACCAACCTACGTGGTACAGCCTACTACACATACAGGTCATATGGTATAGCCTATGGCCCCTATGCCGCAAACCTGTACAGCATGTTACTGTATTGAATGCTGTCGGGAGCTGTAACACAATGGTAACTGTGTTATCTAAACCAATTTCAGCATCGAAAAGACAGTGATTATGCTATGATGTTGCTAGGCAATAGGAATTTTTCACCTTCATTAACGTCTTTTTTTTTTTAATTTTTTTATTTTTTATTTTTTTTGAAAGAAAAAAGAAAGAAAGAGTGAAAGAAAGAAAAAAAAGAATGTAAGAGAGAAAGAAAGAGGAAGAGAAAGAGGGAGAGAGAATGGGATTCTTGTTTTATTGCCCAGGCTACAATGCAGTCTAAAAAATGGGTATTAAAAACCTCTTTCATGCCAATAATTGTGCTTAACAATGGAGACAGGAAAGAATAAGGGATGAAAATAACAAACAAGCAGCCAACCAATGTTTTATTTAAACCTGTGAAATGCTATGCAATTGCTGAGGAGTGATTTACTTCCAATTATGTGGTCACTTTTAAAATAGGTGTCATGTGATACTGAGAAAAATGTATGTTTTGTGGATTTGGGGTGGAGAGTTCTGTAAATAATTGTTAAGTTTACTTGTTCCGGGTCTGAGTTCAAGTCCTGGATATCCTTGTTAATTTTCTATCTCATTGATCTGTCTAATACTGACAGTATAATGTTAAAGTCTCCCACTATTATTGTGTGCCAATCTAAGTGTCTTTGTAAGTCATTAAGAACCTGCCTTATGTATCTGGGTATTCCTGTATTGGGTGTGTATATATTTAGAATCATTAGCTCTTCTTGTTGCATTGATCCTTTCACCACCATGTAATGTCCCTCTTTGTTTCTTATGGTCTTTGTTGCTTTAAAGTCTGTTTTATCAGAGACGAAAATTGCAGCTTCTGTTTTTTTTATTTTTTTTATTTTTTCTTTCTCTCCATTTGGTTGGTATGTCTTCCTCCATCCCTCTGTTTTGAGTCTTTGTGTATCCTTGAATGTGAGATGGGTCTAGATACTTTCAACTAAGCATTCTGTACTCAGTCAGACTGTAATTCAAGTGGAGTGGTAGATCAAATGCATTTTTAGGTATGTAAGAGTGTATCTGCCCTGGATGACTTATTTTTTCAGTAAAGTTTCGTGAAAATATACTCCAGAAAAATGAAGAAGTAAACAGGGAAAAAGGATGGCATTCAGAATGGCAGTCTGAGAAAGTCCTCAGGCTGATAATCATGCAAAAATTCTGACAAGGAGCCTGGCTTGCAACAGGAAGATAGATGCCTCCAGAAGAGAGGTCTCTGAAAAAATGAAGATTTCATAGACAATTGGATCCCATAAACCTTAGAAAAAGGAGGCTTATTATGAAAAATACCTTGTATGAAGGAAAGAACAAGGAGAAACTCCAGAATGTCTGCAGAGGAAAGGAAATATAATCGTAAACTTCTTAGCTTCATAAATTTCTAAAACTGTAAATAGAGGTTAACAACGTTGACAAAAATTTTATTGTAACTGTGTTGAGAGGAAGATGGAGAGTAGATGAAAGATAGATCTAAATTATTCGTATATGATAGTAAAAAATAGACGGCTAGATTAAAAAAGCAGCCTAAAATTATTTTGAAAATAGATGTAAACAACCAAAATAAATAGTTAAAGGAATTAACAAGTGTTTCCCCTTACAAAATGAGTTAGATGAGTGAGGAGAGATTTAATAGAAAATTATTACTTTTCTTTTCTTTTCTTTTTTTTTTTTTTTAGACGAAGTTTCACTCTTATTACCCAGGCTGGAGTGCAATGGCGCGATCTCCACTCGGTGCGATCTCGGCTCACCACAACCTCTTCTTCCTGGGTTCAAGCAATTCTCGGGCCTCAGCCTCCTGAGTAGCTGGGATTACAGGCGCGCGCCACCATGCCCAGCTAATTTTTTTGTATTTTTAGTAGAGACAGGGTTTCACCATGTTGACCAGGATGGTCTCGATCTTTTGACCTCGTGATCCACCAGCCTAGTCCTCCCAAAGTGCTGGGATTATAGGCGTGAGCCACCGCGCCCGGTCTGCTTTTCTTTGTGAGCCTTTGATCTCATTTTATTTTTAAATTACATTCATGTATTACTTTGATACAAATAAAAAATATTTTAGAAAATAAAATAAAGAGGGACAGATGCAGTGGCTCAAGCCTGTAATCCCAGCATTTTAAGAGGCTAAGGCAGGTGGATTATTTGAGGTCAGGGGTTCCAGACCAACCTGGCCAACGAGGCGGAACCCCATCTCTACTAAAAACAAAAATTAGCTGGGCGTGGTATCCCATGCTTGTAATCCCAGCTACTCTAAAGGCTGAGGCGAGAGAATTGCTTGAATCCAGGAGATGGAGGTTGCAGTGAGCTGAGAGATCATGTCATTGCACTTCAGTCTGGGCAAAAGAGCTAGACTCTGTCTCAAAAGAAAAAAAAAGTAGCTGTAGTTTGAATTAATGAATTTTACTTTAGTAATTTTCTTGTATTAGGAAATTCTGTCTTAATTTTTTTAATTAATTGGAAGTAGAAAGTTCATTTGTTCAGAAAGAAGATTTGATATTTATAAATTTAGTATAATTGTCTTCTCTTCAAACAGACTGGACTTGGAAAAATAAGCTTAGAACAAAAATACTGGGGACTAAGAGAATCTTGCTATAATATGCCTTGCCATAGTCTGGAATTTGATACTATGTGAGTTCATCTAAGGTTTTGTCTAACTCTATTCAACAAATATTGATTGTGACTGTGTTGAATACCTGGCATTGAAAAGCTAATAGAATGTTTTGTTACTAATAAAATATTCTACCTATGTCAGTGTGTTTTCAGTGAGGAAATTAGAAACCAAGAAGTGGCGTCCTCTGGATGGGGGACATTTCAGGGTCTTCAAGTAAGAGAAAGTGGTTTTTTTAGATGGAAGGGCTGTTTTTGCTGGCAAAGGAAGCACAGTGGGTTTGGAAATTTAAGATTCTTAGATTCATCTGCATTTACTCAAATTTTCCATTCTGAGAGGCAGTGGTTTCAACTTCCACTGCAATCCTGCAACTCAAAGGGAGAATGAACCTGGGGCTGAACACTGAAGATCAGTATCTATTGGTAACAGGATCATTTGAATAGATTCTCAAGGAAAGCATCTTAGCAAGCCTTGTTTTGTGAAATTTTTCAAAGTAGTTTGGCAGAAATTTCTATTCCCTGTAGAACTGCTCTTTGAAAAGTGGTTGGCAGTCAGTTTTCCGTCCCCTATAACTGGAACAGCCACCTGCCGCTCCTTTGCTTAGACATAGCCCGAATTAAGCACCTCTTCTGAGAGGTAATTCTTTATCATTTCTTCCTTTTTGCCCCCATTTCATCTAGTACCTGCTTTTATTATTGCAGATAATAATTGCAAATGCAAATTCAAATAAGAAGTAAAATGAGGATATCTATTTTATATTTGATACACAGGGGATGGCCATAATATTATGGTTAAGCGTGTGAACTCTAGACAGAGTGCTTGGCTTTATTGACTGTCTCTTCCACTTGCTAGTTATGTGAACAGTGGGCAAGTAATATCTTTCTGGGTTTAAGTTTCCTTCTGTGTCAGTAGTGAAAATAATAGTAACTACCTCTAATGTTTGTTGTGAGGATTAAATGTGTTAATTGATGTAGCATTTAATAAATGTTAGCCATTATTATTTACATAAGTTTACAATCAAGTAACTTAACTACTTTGTACTTAAAAGATCATTTAATCTCATTATGAAAAATTTCTGAGGAAACAATTTTAAGGGCAGTTTGCATTTGTAATACTTCTGCTGCAAACAGCAATGTTTTATTTACTGAATATATTGGAATATCTAGTAAAACAATTTACAAGACATTTTTAAAGTTTTAAACATCTGGATAATATCTTTTTATTATAAATATCAAACCAGTTGTGAGATAAATAGTAAAATACCTTTTCTGGTATCAAAGTTAATAACTATTTTTTTCCTCTACTTACCAACAGTTACTGAGTTGATAATTTTGATTTAATTATTTAGTTAATTCATTTAAATGATTTTAATTTGCTTTTCTCCATTTCACTGGTTGTTTAAACTGATCACATTGTTTGTCTATTTGTTGTTAGAACTTTGTGTTTTAAATTTTATGCAAGGCCATATTTTACAGTGCTGGGTTCCGTATGCATCTTGTCAGTTTCTAGAGACACTAAGATGAACAAGTGTGTGCTATCAAAATGCTCTTAGTAATAATTATGCTTATATAAAAAAGTTCCATATTTAAGTATGAACAATGGCTTAAGCCCTCTAGTTGTGGCGGGGGAGGTGGGGGGAGAAATTAAATACATTTAACAGTACTGAAGCCCGCTAAGCCTTTGTTTTTCCCTTTGTCAAATAAGAGTAATAATGCTACCTATTGCATAGGATTGCTTTAAGCGGTACTTACCAAACTTGGCTGAATTATAAGAACCACATGAGGCACTTAACACTCCTAAGAACCTTCCTTGAACCGCAGATCAGAGGTGGGGCCTGGGATTCTATAATTTTAATATTCACTCTAGTGGTTTTTATAATCATCCAGTGTTTTGGAAACATGGTTCTAAGGCAGTGGTCCTCAAAGTAATTTCTTGGGCCCCATTCTAACCAACTAAATGAAAACCTCCGGGTCTACCAACCAACTTAAAAAAAGTCCTCCAAGTAATTTTGATATGCGCTAAAGTTTAAGAACCACTGCTAAAATCTTAAAGTAGATCATTTAAGTTTGGATTAAATTAGATGAGGTTAGTTAGTACTTATCTAAGGTAACTCTAATGATTATTAATAACATAAAAAAATCAGATCAGCATATTAGCTTCTAAAACTGTAAGTGAATTCATATTCTAGTTTTCAAGCATTTGTACAATTTTTGTTAGCATTGCTTTATATGTGCACCTGGAAAAAAATGGTTAAAATTGCCTGACAACGTAGGTTTTAGATTTCCATAATTTTTTTTTTTTTTGTAGACAGGCTCATGACAAATCACACAGCAGATTTATTTATTCTTTGTTGATTAATTGTATATCTGTTTATTGTGCACCAAATTGTACA
Source organism: Cacajao melanocephalus (assembly GCA_963573385.1). NCBI lineage: Eukaryota > Metazoa > Chordata > Mammalia > Primates > Pitheciidae > Cacajao > Cacajao melanocephalus. The sequence continues at coordinate 3,761 of CAUYLG010004982.1, read as the reverse complement.
TGAAAACATTTGAAATCGTTTCTGCCATCAAGAAATACATAAACAAGTTGATGAGGCAAGAAAAATACATATAATATTTGACCTTGAGTGACTTCAACTGTTCTTTTTCCTTATCCCAAAACATATTAAAGCAGCCATCAAATTCTGTTGATTCTACCTCTGAAACATTTTCCTTCCATTTCCCTCCTCCTGTACAATCACTTTCCTACATTAAGCCTTTTTATCTCAGCCTCTTTAAGCCTTCCTGCCCTAAGGTTTTTCCTTCCTTTCATAAGTGGTTTGATGTTTATAATAAAAATATCTTATCCAGATGTCTTCACACTGCACTTAGGAAAGTCTTCTCAAAGGCAAACCTGATCCTGTCGCTTCCCTTTTTACAACTCTCAAGGGCTTCTCATTATGATACAACATAAACGTTGTTATTTGTCCTCAAGGACCTGTATAATCTCAATCCTCCGTCACGGTCTCTTGTCAGTCTGTAGGCCTGGCCTCATGTGAACTTGTGGATGAGTTAAATGTGTAGTGCCCAAAGGTCATGATGATGACATTACCAGTTATCTGATTAAGGGAGAACCAATTTGGAGGACGGGGTGTGACAAAAAGAATTTAGAAACGAAGGAAAGCTTAAATAGGCTTTGTTAGGATATATATTTAATCTTAGGTGGTCAGTACATTTTAAACATACTTAAACATAATCCTTGTGGCTGGGGGTCTGGTGGGGGCAGGAAGGAAAATTAACTCCATCCCCTTTTTGGGGAGAAGTTTGGCAGGAGGTAGTGGACAGATCCAAGCTAAGGAAGAGGCTGGGTTCAAGGCAGGATACCAAACTTTGGATATCTGGGTGCATATGCAAGGAAACTGAGGCTTGACACACACACAAAATTGCACAGTGGGTAAGCAAGATGAATGGGTCTCACCAATCTATACAAAGTAAGGAATGTGAGAATTATTCCAGACCACAGAAACTATTGGATTGTAGTATATACTTCTCCTGATTTGGTCAGAATTCGGGCAGAACATTAGACCCTGTAGGAGCAAAGTCTCATCCTGGAAGACTGAGAAAGCTAGAGTGTGACTTATAAGAAAAGATGTAATTAAATTTTCAAGTAATATAGATAACATGTCTTATTAAATAAGAAGGAATCAGCAAGAATAGATTGCTGAGACTACATTATGGGTGTGATGGCTTTATTGCAAATCCGAATGAAAATATAGCAGTCTTGAAAGTGAATAGGATTGAGAAAGAAAACCGGCTGGAGTAGTCTAAGGAATGTGAGGTGTGCAAAATCTCTTAGGCCCAGAGAAACATAAGCATGAAACTTCAGTCACCATCCCCTCCTCAGGCCTTGCTATTTCCTGAGATACAAAATATTTGTATTAGAATAATTAATAACACTACAATGGCCTCTAAGTTTTCAAGTGAAAGGAAGAGTCCCAGGTCACTCATTTTAAAAGCCAGAAATGATTAATCAAAACCAAAACAGACAAATGGGATCTAATTAAACTTAAGAGTTTCTGCACAGGAAAAGAAACAATCATTAGAGTGAACCAGCAACCAACAAAATGGGAAAATATTTTTGCAATCTACCCATCTGACAAAGGGATAATAGCCAGAATCTACAAAGAACTAAAACAGATTTATAAGAAAAAAACAAACCATCCAAATGTGGGCAAAGGATATGAACAGACACTTTTCAAAAGACATGTATGAGGCTAACAAGCATATGAAAAACTGCTCATCATCACTGGTCATTACAGAAATGCAAATCGAAACCACATTGAGATACCATCTCATGCCAGTTAGAATGGCAGTCATTAAAAAATCTGGAGACAACAGATGCTGGAGAGGATGTGGAGACATAGGACACTTTTACACTGTTGGTGGGAGTGTAAATTAGTTCAACCATTGTGGAAGACAGTGTGGCAATTCCTCAAGGACCTAGAAATAGAGATTCCATTTGATCCAGCAATCCCATTACTGGTTATATACCCAAAGGACTATAAATCATTCTACTATAAAGACACAGGTACACATATGTTCATTACGGCACTGTTCACAATAGCAAAGACCTGGAACCAACCCAAATGCCCAACAATGATAGACTGGACAAAGAAAATGTGGCACATGCACACCATGGAATTCTATGCAGCCATAAAAAAACGATGAGTTCATGTCCTTTGTAAGCACATGGATGAATCTCATGGGCTTCCCCTTGTGGGTAACACAACCTTTCTCTCTGGCTGCCCTTAGCATTTTTTCCTTCATTTCAACCCTGGTGAATCTGACAATTATGTGCCTTGGGGTTGCTCTTCTTGAGGAATATCTGTGTAGTGTTCTCTGTATTTCCTGGACTTGAGTATTGGCCTGCCTTGCTAGGTTGGAGGAGTTCTCCTGGATAATATCCTTAAAAGTGTTTTCCAGCTTGGATTCATTCTCTCTGTCATATTCAGGTACACCTATCAAATGTAGATAGGTCTTTTCACATAATCCCATATATCTTGGAGGCTTTGTTCATTTCTTTTCACTCTTTTTTTCTCTAATCTTGCCTTCTCATTTTATTTCATTGAGTTGATATTCAATCTCTGATATCCTTTCTTCTGCTTGGTCGATTTGGCTACTGAAACTTGTGTATGCTTCGTGAAGTTCTTGTGTTGTGTTTTACAGCTCCATCAAGTCATTTATATTCTTCTCTAAGCTATTTATTCTCATTAGCATTTTATCAAACCTTTTTTCAAGGTTCTTAGTTTATTTGCATTGGGTTAGAACATGTTCTTTTAGCACAGCATTGTTATTACCCACCTTCTGAAGCCCATTTCTGTCAACTCATCAGACTCATTCTCCATCCAGCTTTGTTCCCTTGCTGGTGAGGAGTTGTGATCCCTTGGAGAAGGAGAGGCGTTCTGGTTTTTGGTGTTTTCATCCTTTTTTTGCTGGTTTCTTCCCATCTTTGTTGATTTATCTACCTATGGTCTTTGTAGTTGATGACTTTTGGATAGGGTCTCTGAGTGGACGTCATTTTTGTTGATGATGATGTTATTTCTTTCTGTTTTTTAGTTTTCCTTCTAACAGTCAGGCCCCTCTGCTTAAGGACTGCTGGAGGTCCACTCCAGACCCTGCTTGCCTGGGGATCACCCATGGGGGCTGCAGAACAGTAATGGTTGCTGCCAGTTTCTTCTTCTGTTATCTTTATTCCAGAAGGGTACCTGCCAGATGTCAGCCTGAGCTCTCCTTTATGAGGTGTCTCTTTGGATATATGAGAATTTGGGAGCTGCTTGAGGAGGCAGTCTGTCCCTTATAGCAGCTCAAGTGCTGTGCTGGGAGCTCCATTGTACCTGCTGGGCAGGTAAGTTTAAGTCTGCTGCAGCAGAACTCATAATCACCTCTTTTCCCAGGTGCTCTGTCCTGGGAAGGTGGAACTTTATTTATAAGTTCCTGATGTGCTGCTGCCTTTTCTCAGAGATACCCTGCCCAGCAAGGAGGTAAGTCTAGTCACAGTCTGCCAGCAAAGGCATTGCTGAGCTGCTGCTGGCTCTGCCCAGCTGCTGTTTAAATTTCCTTGCAGTTTTGTTTACAGAGGTACAGTTAGAATTGTCTCAGTAATGGTGGTCTGCCTCAGTAATGGCGGACTGCCTTGGTAATGGCGGACTGCCTCAGTAATGGCAGTCCAATTATCAGAGGAATGCAAATCAAAATTTTCTTAAAGAGTTGATGCAATTATTAATAACACGGGAAAATAGTGTTTTATAAAACAAGCTGGTTA
>CAUYLG010004981.1:0-16716 GCA_963573385.1 Cacajao melanocephalus | reverse complement strand
CTTTTAGCTCACAGAAGTTTCTTATTATCCACCTTCTGAAGCCTGATTCTGTCAGTTCGTCACACTCATTCTCCATCATGCCTTGTTCTCTTGCTGATGAGGAGCTGCAATCCCCTGTAGGAGGAGAGGCATTCTGATTTTGGGTATCTCAGCCTTTTTGCACTGGTTTCTTCCCATTTTTGTGGATTTATCCACCTGTCGTCTTTGTAATTGCCGACTTTCATATTGGGTCTGAGTGATCGTCCGGCTTGTTGGTGATGAGGTTTTTTCTGTTTCTTAGTTTTCCTTTGGTGGACGCCCCTTTCCCACTGAGCTTGGCTTTCCTGGGTTCAGCTGTGCTTACTGTGAAACTCTCAGTCCTCATCGCTTCCAATTGCTGTTCTCCTTGTGGGGACGGGACCAGCCGAGCCTGACTCAAAGGGCCCCCAGCTGTGTATACTCCGCACTGAGAAGCACTGTGCCGCGCCAGGACGCAGGCAAAACAGCTGCGCCAGCCAAAAGAGTTGCGCTGGCGGTCCGTGTGGCTCCTCCGCTGGGAATCTCCCAGTTTGTGGTCCACAGAAATTCGTCTGAAATTGCGGCGTCCACTTGCTCTCTGTGCTTTCACTGGGAGCTACAATCCTGAGCTGTTGTTAATCGTCCATCTTGTATCTCTCCACCCGGTGATGAAGTTTTTTCTGTTTCTTAGTTTTCCTTTGGTGGACGCCCCTTCCCTGCAGGGCTGGACCTTCCCGGTTCAGCTGTGCTTACTGTGAAACTCTCAGTCCTCAGCACTTCCAATTGCTGTTCTCCTTGTGGGGATGGGACCAGCCGAGCCCGACTCAAAGGGCACCCCGTCCTGTATACCCCGCACCGAGAAGCGCCATGCCAGGGCGCAGACAAAATAGCCGCGCTGACCAAAAAAGTCGCGCTGGCGACCTGTGTGGCTCCTCCACCGGGAATCTCCCAGTCCGTGGGCAACAAAAATTCGTCTGAAAGTGTGGCGTCCACTCGCTCTCCGCGCTTTCACTGGAAGCTGCAATCCTGAGCTGTTGTTAATCAGCCATCTTGGATCTCTCCAACTTGACACTCATTCTGACACTTTCCATAGGCATTTCGTTAAATAAAATCTTTTTGTCCCACATATAAAGGTAGAAGTTCCACTTCAGATTACAAGCAATTTGAATCAATAAAATAATAGTATCAGTATTTTGTGAATCTACATTTCCTTCCTTTCTTCCTTTATTTTTATTTTCTTCGTCTCTCATTTCTTTACTTTTTCTTTCTTTTTAGCTAACTTTTCAATGAAAACTTAAACAAGTCCCAATCATATTCTTTAGTTTGCCTTGTAACTGTCTAGAAATAGTATCGCTGTTTCAAAACTCATTAACAACAAAAAATTACTGAGACCTCCAGCAGGCTACCAGCTTCCGTCTGTGGATCCAATCTCTCTACCTGCTGTACCTTCCTTTTTATGACAGAATATTGTCTAATAAGTCATAAACTCTTTATCTCAAGGTATATTTGTTTTTCTTAAATTCCATTCTCTTCATTCTGACATAATTAAAACAAATACAATAAACAAATACTTAGTTTTCAAGGTTTAGCTCAAAATTCCACACAACCATGAAGCATTTATAAAATTAACTAATCCTTTCTTTGATAACTCAAAGCAGCATTTTTACCACAGTACTAGTATAGTAGTTACTATATTACAAATATGGTCGTTTCTAGTTTTTGTAGTTGTTTTAGTTTTTCAAGGCTAGAATGTGAAAGTACTGAGCCCATGTTGAAGAAAGCAAATAACATAGTGAGTGGCCCTGTGGAATGCAAGGGGTTTTCAAGGGTTGTCTGCTCACATTTATAATTGAGAGTAAAGGGTAGATTCAAAGGGAACTCTAACTGTAACTATAGCTATATATATATATGTAATAAATAATTTTAAGGCAATGAACGCATCCTATTTAATGTTATTAACTAAAATATGTAGCATAGTTGTCTGGCATATAGTAGACACCCTCTGATTAATGAATGGGTTCAAACAAACTTTATATGATATTTTATTGCTGACAGCTATGCTTCAGTATGACAGATAATCTAAAAACTGTACAAGCACACATGTGCATGCATACATACAACAGGCACACACATACGTACACACTAATTTAATCTGTATAACAATGTTATATTCCTGTATATTTCTGTCCAGTGATTATTTCCATATTCCAGAGGAAAAAACAAAGGCATACAAAGAATATGTAACTTTATATATATTATATATAAATATACACACATATATATATATAATTTTTTTTGAGGCAGAGTCTTGCTCTGTTGCCCAAGCTAGAGTGCCATGGTGCCATCTCAGCTCACTGACACTTTTGCCTCTGGGTTCAAGTTACTTTCATGCCTCAACCTCCCAAGTAGCTGAGATAACAGGTGCACACAACCATGCCTGTGTAATTTTTTTGTATTTTTAGTAAAGATGGGGTTTCACCGTGTTGACCAGGCTGGTCTCAAACTCCTGGCCTCTAGTGATTCATCCAACTGGACCTCCCAAAGTGCTGGGATTACAAGCTTGAGCCACTGTGCCCAGCCTAGGAACAAAATCTTTTATGTCACACATCCTTTTCAAACTTACCTTTTCACACTGTTTATTAACACAAGGTGTTTCTTTGTTTTCTGGTCATCTTCTTTGGGAAACAACCTTCTCTTATTCACATCATTTATTTCAGGTGATGGGATGAGGAGTTTTACTTGACCAAAATACCACAAAATTATCTTTTTATGGGTCATTGATAAGAAACTAATGTGATGCTTTCCTCAGGAACTTTGTTGGAATTTTAGGCGAGGGGCACTAATTCCTTCTTATATTTCTGGTGAAAAGAGCCTTTGGAGCTTACAGCAGCTGGAGGGTAACTTTAAGAACATAGAGAGGCATCTACTAATGAATGTATCAGAAGAGAAAGGACAGTGAGTGAGTGAGGAGATTAGAGACTGATTTGTGTAATTGTTTTGTGAAATGATTGAGTACATAGTTTAAAAAATAATTTTTTTAAAGTTTTTCTAAGCCTATTTGTTATATTGTATCTTATTAAAATAGTATAAGGTGGGATTCTGTCATTTCCAATGAAAGGAATGACAATGAATACAGGAAGTAGTACAATTTTAATGTATTAATTCACCAACGAATGTTTAAAAGCATTTCAACAGGGGAGTTGTATAATGTAGAACAAAGAATATGCACTTCAGAGGTAAACTGCTCAAGTCTGTATTCACAGCCTGCCATTTCTTAGCAGTATGTCTATGGGAAAGTTACATATTCTTTGTGTGCCTTTGTTTTTTCCTCTGGAATATGGAAATAATCACTGAACAGGAATATATGGGGATATAACATTGTTATACAGATTAAATTAGTATGTGTATGTGTGTGTTGTGTGTATGCATGCACATGTGTGCTTGTGCGGTTTTTAGAAGATTATTGGTACACTGAAATAGCTGTCAGCAATAAAAGACCTTATAAAGTTTGCTTGAACTCATTCATTAATCAGGATGTCTACTATATGCCAAACAACTATGCCACACATTTGAGTTAATAACATTAAATAGGATGTGTCCATTGCTCTAAAATTATTTATGACCAAATGGTGGGAAAGGACCTGAAAGTAGGTTATTAAAATAGAGTAACATGTAACAGATCTGTTACACATTCCTCTGGTCTAACTGAAACTTTTTACCTATTGGTAAACACTTTTCCCCATTCCACACCCCAAACCCCAGACTGTGGCAACAACCATTTTACTCTCTACTTCTATAAATTTGACATTTTAGATTCTGTATATAAATCATGTGGTATTTGATCTGCCTGGCTATTTCACAATTATTATTTGTCAATTAACAATAAGATTTTGAATAAATATTTAAAAGATCTAAACACTTCTCCCAAAACATGAGTTTAGCAAATGGGGTAGACTAGAGGACAGAAGTGTTTTAAAAAGGTAAAGAAATATAAAAACTTATCTAGCTATTGGAATTACCTACAATAACATTTAAATCATAAAGTAGTTTTGAAGTTTTCTTGTACATCAAAGCAGTTCTGATCTGTAAGATTTAATTGTGAGTTAATCATTTTCTAAAAATTCAAGGATAATGTTTTCTGCATAGATATTAAAGGTATATGCTACTTCTATTTACATACTTCATATTCTTACATTAAACCTGTTTTCTAGGAAGAAATTAGTTCAGTAATTTTAACTGAATCAAAGAACTAAAATGAACACAATAGGTCAAAAACTAGTTCATATAAACGATTTCAATTAAGCTATGGAATTTCATTTTCATTAAGTTCTTTATTAGTGTTCTTAAAATAACTTCTCCAATACAATTTTAATTCTGTAACACCAATATTTTTATTAGATTAGATAAATTGTTATCTACTATGAAATTTGATATGTCCTTTAAAATTTATCTCTAATTGAAATATATTTATGTATTTAATTGATTGATTAATCTGTTAATTAATTTACTTATAATCCACCTCTTTGGTTGCTAGAACTTTTTCAATGATTTATTGGGCTATTTTCAAACAACTCGGTATTCAAATCTCTCAAGCATTTCTTTTTCTTTCACTACTGAGTGAAGTGGTCCACTGGAGACCAGGGTATAACCTGTTTTGTTTAAACAAAAAGTCCTCATGTTCTAAACACCCAGAACTTATGATCTGGGCTTCTGGAACCTAAAGTCATAACATTTTATTGATCCCATGATTACTTTATATACCTTGTTTTATTGTGTTTTAAATTATGACAAGTGAGAAGCTCTTCACAGTGTTTCATTTCTCAGGATTAATGGTGCCAGATGTTTGAAGTAAACAACATTTTGAAGATATGTGGTATCCTACATGTATATAAGAATTGGGGTTAAACTTTTCCTTTCTTGAGAAACTTTTATTCATAGGAGTGGTTTAATAGTTACCATCCTCTCTCACTCACAATATGCAAGGATAAGTGGCAAACCAAACCCATAGTTAAACTAATTAAAACATATTTTCCTTTAATTTTCTCAGTGTAAAACTATGATGCAAAAAGTGATGATAAAAAGGGATAAACTAAAAGATTAAATTTATTATAACTTTAAGCAGAAATTTATGAGTGGGGCTAATATTGTATACCACAAAGCAGATTATTTTCATGTTTTAAAATATTTCACAACACATAAAGCATGAAGTTACTCAAAAAGTAAGGTAGAGCTAGTGCATGACTCTGTCTCTGTATCCCCTGCAAGTTACTTTACCGATACAAAGTTTAGTTTTCTCATCAGCAAATTAGGAACAATAATAGAAATGAAGTAAAAGCTGTTGTAATGATAAAATAGCACACACAATCATTTAACCCAATGTTTTGTATAATAACTTTGGTGAGACACATTGGGACAAGTTGTCAAATTAAATGGTGATTTAGAAGAAAATATATGAATTTAGGTGAAAAACTTCTGTCTATATACTCATGAAATTTGTATATAACAAATTATGTGTGTATATATGTGTATTTCTTTATGTATTTATAGTTTGTTTATTTTTCCAAGCTCTATGAGACAACTAGTTGCTTTTACTTGAACAAGTAAACCTTTACTTCCTCATCTGAATGTCAAAATTATACAGACCATTATACGAACCCTATTTGGTAATAAGGTAAAATATACAAACTTTATCAAATGACAAGAGTAGAGGGTATTCTTCTAAGCTGTTCCTCTTTAATACATATTAAGGCTGTAATTCCATCAAGAACAAATGATATATGACCAACACTGGAGGAATTTTGACTCCTAATACCTGACAGTGAAGTGGAGAGCCCAAGATGGACATTAAATTCCCTATGAAGACTCCTATCAGGTCACCCAACAGAGAATTCACAACAGATGTAACTATTTAATCATCATATGCTCAGTAGTGTAGGGTGTGAGTGGAAATGATGTCATTTCTGAGCATATATTTTTTAAGTTATTTTGTAAATACACAAATGTTTCAACTCAAAACTGTGCATATCTGCTAATGTAAAATATAAAGGTGAATCCTTAATTGTAAAACATGTCCCAAACACTTAAATTAAGACCAATTTAGGCCAATCACTAAGTTAAATAATGTAAGACAAATAATAACAATTAGAATTTTAAAAAATTATCTTGTAAGTTATATAATATTATAAATTTGTAATGTTCTTATGTCTGAAGTCCATTTTCTTTTAGCTTTATGCTCTTACAAATTGTGTATATTTTAAGTAAAAAAATTAATGCTTTATTTCTGAGCTTTTACAATTGTTTACATAGCCAGATAAGGCAAATTATTTAGAATGAAATCATTTGCATTTACTTATAAATAGAAATTTATATTTTTGTTACACATTTTAGCTATAAAAACATATAGAATCCATTCGATGCTGAAACTGATTGAAGAGAACACAATTGTCATTGTAAATAACAAAAAGAGACTCTCTAAAAAAGAATATTATTTATTTGAGAATGGGCATTGCAATTAGATTGCAGGTGCCATAGTACATTATGTGCATTTCAGGGAGGTAATAAAAGACAAATGGTTTTAGAGGAAAAAGAATGATTACATAATTGTTTTGAGATTTTCCCTGCCTACAAGAATCAACAGCAAATGTGGTGTCAGTCAAAAGTTGAAGAGGCAGTTTCTGAGCTGATGTCCTGACAGACAAATTATTTTTTGGTGTAAGGTTGACATGGCCGTTGTGCAAGATAGTAGTTTTCCCAGAATTTTTTGTATTTTTGTTTTTCATGATAGTTTTTGCTGCAGACAATTGTGTCTGAGAATCTTTCATTCGTGGCTTTCCTGGGGTTCATTTTCATTTTTTAAGGTTTTGTTTGCTTATTTGCTTGGGTTTTTGTTTTTGTTTTGAGACAGGGTCTTACTCTGTTACCAAGGCTAAAGTCTGTGCCTATACATAGGTATGACCATGTTACTGCAGACTCTAACTCCTAGGCTCAAGTGATCCTCCCATCTCAGCCTCCCAAATAACTGGGACTACAAGCATGTGCCACCATGCCAGGCTAACTTTTCAAAACTTTTTGTTAGAGACAAAGTCTCACTTTGTTGCCTACACTGGTCTCAAACTCCTGGCTTCAATCAATAGTCCAACCTCAGCCTCCCAAAGATTTGTAATTACATATGTAAGCCACCATGCCTGGCTTTGTTTTGTTTTTAACAGAAGTGACTCCATTTTGACTTTTCACAACTTTAACAAAATAAAACAATAACAAGAAAAAGAAACCTGTTTTCATTAATCAAGATGTAAGCAAATTTAAATTTGTTAAAGTATTCTCATAGTTATAGTAAATCACTGATTGTATTAAGTCTGAGTTCTACAGAGAAAAAGAACCAATAGGATAGCAAAACATTTATTCTTAGGGTTTGGCTCACAGGATTATGGAGGCTGAGGAGTGCCATAATCTGCCATCTGCAAGCTGGAGGAAGAAAGCCAAGAGGTGTAGTTCCAGTCTAAGTCTGAAGTTTGGAGAACTATGGGAGCCAACAGTTTAAATCTCATTCCAAGTCCGAAGGCCTGAGAGTGAGTTCGAATAGAAATTCACCCTTTGTGTTTTTATTCTGTTTAGGCCATCAAAGGATTGAATGGTGCCCACCTATATTGGTGAGAGTGATCTTATTTACTCATTCTTCTAATTCAAATGCTAATCTCTTCTAAAAATATTTTAACAAATCTTGTCAGTAAACCAGGGATTCAGTCTAAGTTCTAATGCTCACTTCACCATCATTGAGGTGAAGAATACTGGCAGGTAAAAAGTCTTTATTTGTGTGCTACAGCTGAGGAGAATAGGAGATCAATCTCAAATCCATCTCCCTGACCTACTACAATTGGGACTTTCAATCCCTTGATATTATCTGGTAGAACTGATGATTGGTTTCCAAAAACAGGAACTCAGATAAGATAAACATAATTTTAAGTTTTAAATGTGGGAGGGTCAATTTCTATGTTTGTTCAAAAGAAACCATAATCATAAGTTTTTTTTTTTTTTTTGGAGATGGAGTCTCACTCTGTTGCCCAGGATGGAATGCAGTGGTGTAATCTCGGCTCACTGCAACCTCTGCTCCCAGATTCAAGCAATTCTCTGCCTCAGCCTTCCAAGCAGCTGGGATGACAAGCACCTGCCACCATGCCTGGCTAATTTTTGTATTTTTAGTAGAGATGGGGTTTTGCCATCTTGGCCAGGCTGATCTTGAGCTCCTGACCTCTTGATCCACCCACCTCAGCCTCCTAAACTGCTGGGATTACAGGCGTGAGCCACCACACCCAGCCCATAATCATAAGTTCTATGAGACAATTGGGCTGGTTTCACAGACACACTTAGGAATACCAACTAAACAGGCATCACTTAGGCTAGTCAAGTTGACACATAAAATTAACAGTCGCACTCACTGAGTAAATTCTATTAACTCAAATTTTAAACTCCTGATAACAACAACAAAAAAACCCTACTAAGTGATCCAATATTTTTACTCAAATATAAACTGATAATTTTGAAGATAGTTATAAAGTGTCAACTTGATTGGATTGAAGGATGCCAAATATTGTTTCTGGATGTGTCTGTGAAACGATTGCCAAAGGAGATTAACATTTGAGTCAGTGGACTGGGAGAGGCAGACCCACCCTCAGTCTGGGTGGGCACCATCTAATAACTGCCAGTGCAGCTAGAATAAAGCAGACCTGCTGAGTCTTCTGACCAACATCTTTCTCCAGTGCTGAATGCTTCCTGTACTGGAACATCAGACTCCAAGTTCTTCAGCTTTGAGACACTTGGACTTAAACCAGTGATTGGCCAGGAGATCTCTAGTCTTCAGCCAGACTGAAGACTATACTCTTGGCTTCCCTACTTTTGAGGTTTTAGAACTTAGATTGGCTTCTTTGCTCCTCAGTTTGCAGATGGCCTGTAGTAGGACTTCACCATGTGATCATGTGAATCAATACTTCTTAATAAACCCCTCTTCATATATTTATCTATCCTATTAGTTCTGCCCCTCTAGAGAGCCCAGTCTAAAACAATCACACACTAAATATTGTTTCTTCGAAATTGTATGCCATTTAAAATAAAACTATTTTATAATTTCCATTAGCCCTCGGTATCCATGGGTGCTGTATCCATGGATTCAACCAACCATAGACTAAATACATTCTTTTGATCAGCATTTGCTTTAATTTGAAGATGTAGAACCTGCAGATGTAGGACACTGACTTAAGCATTCACAGACTGACATTCGTGGTGGGTATTGGTTCAAATCCCTGGTGAAAGCTAAGAGACAACTGTGTTTGCTTTTTAAAAGCGTTAAAATTTTCAGAAAAATGTTAATTAAAAACCTATCTAATAAGTGAGAAACTTTTGATTTGAATAATAATTATTGTATATGCTATAGCGCTGATAATTAACAGTAAATATTTCAGTAACATGTTTGTATTTTTAAAACAGTGTCCGCAGTGGCAAAATAGCAAGATGACAATGTGATGTAGATTATCTAGAGCAGCAGTTCACTGTCACTCTAATAAAAAGACTTAGAAGAACATGAAAATTGAATTATATGAGTTACTTCTTCATTACTCTAGTATCCCCAAAAAAGGCCACTCTGTCCTCATATATTGATAAAAAGGTGGAGGTGAGGCATAGAGAATGATGGTGCATTAATGAGGCCATCTGTATATAGAAAAACAGTTCATTTTCAATGTTGGAAATAAATTCTATGCATAAGATGGACAACTTTAGGAAAATAACTTGGCAAGAAATCATCAAGTCAGCACTATTTTGTGATCATTACTACTTTGGATGATATGGGCTCTTGGCCTTGTTTATACCACACTTGTTCTCTTCTTCACTCAGTTACTGAATTCCTGTCTTCTTGCATCCACCTACATGCTGAAGTGTCTGCTCTTGCCCCTGCCTTAGCACTAATGATTCATTTAAAAACATGCTCGGAGAGTAAAATAAACTAATTCCTCTAAGAGACCATTCAGACAATCATTTTGCATATGCTTTTATATCTTACCATTAGAATTATAAACCTTCTAAGTCTTTCATCATGATCTTATCTCATATAACTGTGCATCTTTGTTTTTTCTCTTACCAGATACTATCTTTTACATACCTGGGAGACACATATATTCAAAAAAATTACAGTATGCCTTCAGGAAGTCATAATATACTAGCTATAAAATCTCCTATATTCATTTTTCAAAGTTCTTTTTGTTCCTATTATAACTGAATTCAGGCTGCCAAATGAAGACACTGGGTCCTTGCTTCTGAACGTGATATGTCTGTTTTTCTCCTCCGCATTATGTGCCACATAACCCAAAGATGTGCTGCTTTCACTGTGCCTCCTTCCCCTTTACATTACTCACTTATATATTGTATTCCTCTCTTCTCCCTTAAAATGTACAATTAGGTTGAAGTCATTTGTTATGACTTCAGTATCAATGGAGAATATATAGCAAACACCTGGTGTCTGTATTCTTTTCACTTCTTCATTTCTAAAGACCTTTTTCTTCACTTAACCTCAGCCTCTTATTCTTTATTTGGTGATTTGGTATTTACTGACAACAAAATATAGGTATACCACCTCTGAAATTCATAATTTAAGTATCTCATTCTCTTAATAACACCACCTAACTTTCGAGCTATCTTTTTATTTCTCCCATATCAGTGTTTTCTCAATTTCCTGGCAACTTTGAGTCATTATCTACCATTACCTATGTCCTCTCTTCTGTCTTTAAACTGCTTCATTTTGTAGTGTGTTACTAAAGCAGGAGTGGTGGGAAACAAACCTCTGGAACTCCAAACTGAGAAAGGAAGTGGCTTTTTATTTGGCCAGGAGCTGCAGAGGGCTAAAGCCTTATTCACTGAGGTCCCAGAAAAGCAGCTTCTTTCCCCTTTTATAGGCATACAACACGAAATGGGAAACTGAGGTGAAACTGTGTCATTGTCCACTGGCTGGACTTTGACCTTACAATCTTTTGGCTTCATTGATGTGCTGGTTCATATGCAGCACAAACAGGAACAGGCAGAGGAGGGGCTTACAGAGACAAGACAAAGGCAGTAAATTATTAGTTGGCAGAAGTATTTCCAGGAGGGTTCCTGGGTTGTGCGAACGTGGGGTTGTGACCCAGTGCCGGGCTCCAGCCTGTAGTGTTAACAGTCATTTGCAACTCTTTCAAGGCTTATGGATAGCAGAGACTCTGGGAACTGCAAAGGGAGTCATCTTCCCAGTCTTTGGGCTTCTTTATTTTCTGGTCAGTGGCATCAGCAAGTCGCCTGACCATGGATTCAAGCTCTTTGGTATTTAATTTCTTTTTCACCTTCCTTCCCTTCTGGAGGTGAGGGAGGAGGTGGAGACTGGGAAGCAGAAGGAGGTGTGAGGGGTTCTCCCCTCTCATTACTACAACCATTTAATTAATTGAAAGTGTTCTTACTTCAGTGGCCTTTTTTTCTTATAGAAACAACCCTCTTTAAACTAAAATTTTAATGTAAGCTGTAGAGTACAGCAGAAGGCGGACACCAAACTTGATGAATGCATTTGTAAAACAATGATGCTGACTGAAATTTTACAGCCACAGCTTTTAAATAGGCTTTCTAAACTGTAATTATATTATCCTGGTAGGTTTACTTTCTACTCTGATAAAGGTTTAATATTAAAAAAAAGAACTCTCATCCTGCTCAGTGTGTAACTCTTAGTCAATTATCTTCTTACTTCTCTGAAAAAAACAAAGCAACCACGATTGTTCATAAAAAAGCTATCTCCATTTCCATATGTCCCTATAGAATTGGTTTTTCCTCTTTTCTTGCAAAGATAAAAGTGTTTCTGCTTCCTAAGTTCACACTTTAACTTGTTCCTATATCCCATTGCATCTGGTTACTCAGATATTTCATTCTTGCTGTTATACCCTTTCCTTTCTAATCACTGTTTTTCTTTTCTACTGGTTACATTATATTTAGTGTAAACACAAAATAATTCTACAGTTTTGTCAAACACTCCTGTTAACAGTAGAGGGTGTCCAGGTTCTTGGTGTCTTGAACAAAGAATTGGACAAAACGCACAAACAAAGCAAAGAGAGAATGAAGGGATTTAATGAAAATGAAATTACAGGGAGGTGGCTGGCAAAATGGCTGAATAGGAATAGCTCTGGTCTGCAGCTCCCAGTGACATCAATGCAGAAGGCGGGTGAATTCTGCATTTCCAACTGAGGTATCTGGCTCATCTCATAGATAGTGGGTGCAGCCCATGGAGGGTGAGCCAAAGCAGGGTGGGGTGGGATATTGCCTCACCCAGAAAGTACAAGGGGCCAGGGAACTTCTCCTAGCCAAGGGAAACTGTGAGGGACAGTACCATGAGGAATGGTGCATTCTAGCCCAGATACTATGCTCTTCCTATGCTCTTGACAAGCTGCAGACCAGGAGATTCCCTCAGTTGCCTACACCACCAGGGCCCTGGATTTCAAGCACAAAAATGGGCAGCTGTTTGGGCAGACATCAAGCTAGCTTCAGTAGTTTTTTTTTCATACCCCAGTGGTGCCTGGAATGCCAGCAAGACAGAACTGTTCAGTTGCCTGGAAAGTGGACTAAAGCCAGGGAGCCAAATGATCTAACTCAGTGGATCTCACCCCTACAGAACCCAGCAAACTAATATGCACTGGATAGAAATTCTTGCTGCCAGAACAGCAGTCTGAAGTCTATCTGACTTTGATGTGGGGGAGGGGCATTCCCCCATTACTGAGGCTTGAGTAGGCAGTTTTTCCCTCAGTGTAAACAAAGCCACAGGGAAGTTTGAACTGGGCAGAGCTCACTGCTGCTGTGCAAAGCCACTGCAGCCAGACTGCTTTTCTAGATTCCTCCTTTCCGGATAGGACACCTCTAAAAGAAAGGCAGCAGCCTAAGTCAGGGGCTTATCGATAAAACTCCCATCTGTCTGGGACAGAGCACCTAGGGGAAAAGGCAGCTGTGCACACAGCTTCAGTGGACTTAAAACATTCCTGCCTGCTGGCTATGAAAAGAGCAGCGGATCTTCCAGCACACTACTTGAGCTCTGCTAAGAGACTGACTCCTTCAAGCTAAAGGAGCATGTTCTAACCCAATGCAAGGAAGCTAAGAATCTTGAAAAAGGTTAAAGAAATTGCTAACTAGAACATCTCAGTTAGAGAAGAATATAAATAACCTGATGCCTCTGAAAACCACAGGACAAAAACTTTGTGAAGCAAACACAAGTATCAATAGGCAAATCAATCAAACAGAAGAAAGGATATCAGAGACTGCAGATCAACTTAATGAAATAAAGCATGAAGACAAGATTAGAGAAAAAAGAATGAAAAGAAATGAATAAAGCTTCTAAGAAATGTGGGACTATGTGAAAAGACCAAACATACATTTTATTGATGTGCCTGAAAGTGACGGGCAGAATGGAACCAAGATGGAAAACATTCTTCAGGGTACTACCTGGGAGTACTTCCCCAACCTAGCAACAGACGCCAACATTCAGTTCAGGAAATACAGAGAACACTACAAAGATACTCCTCAAGAAGAGCAACCCCAAGACACATAATCATCAGATTCACCAAAGTTGAAATGAAGGAAAAAATGTTAAGGGCAGCCAGAGAAAAATGTAAATGGGCTAAATGCCCCAATTAAAAGACACAGACTGGCAAATTGGATAGAGAGTCAAGACCATCAGTGTACTATATTCAGGAGACTCATTTCACGTAGGCTCAACATAAAGGGATGGAGGAATATTTACCAAGCTAATGGAAAGCAAAAAATGCAGTGGTTGCAATCCTAGTCTCTAATAAAACAGACTTTAAACCAACTAAGATCAAAAGAGACAAAGAAGGGCATTACATAATGGTAAAGGAATCAATGCAACAAGAAGAACTAACTATCCTATATATATGTGGACCCAATACAGGAGCACCCAGATTTGTAAAGCAAGTTCTTAGAGACCTACAAAGAGACTTAGACTACCACACAATACTAGTAGACTTTAAAAGCCCACTGTCAATATTAGAAAGACCAACGAGAGAGAAAATTAACAAGGATATTCAGAACCTGAACTCAGCTCTGGACCAAGTAGATCTAATAGACATCTACAGAACCCTCCACCTCAAATCAACAGAATATACATTCCTCTCAGCATTGCATTGTACTTATTCTAAAATTGACCACATAATTGAAAGTAAAACACTCCCCAGCAAATACAAAAGATGGAAATCATAACATAAAATCTGTAAAATATTTTATTAGCAGTCTTTCAGACCACAGTGCAATCAAATCACAACTCAGGTTTATGAATCTCACTCAAAACCACACAACTACAAGGAAACAGAAACAACCTGCTATTGAATGACCACTGGGTATGTAATAAAATTGAGACAGAAATAAATAAGTTATTTGAAACAATGAGAACAAAGACACAATGTACCAGAATCTCTGGGACACAGGTAAAGCAACGTTTAGAGGGAAATTTATAGCACTAAACCCCCACAGGAGAAAGTGGGAAAGATCTAAAATTGACGCCCATCACAATTAAAGGAACTACAGAAGCAAGAGCAAACAAATTCAAAAGCTAGCAGAAGACAAGAAATAACTAACATCAGAGCAGAACTGAAGAAGAGAGAGACACAAAAAACACTTCAAAAAATTAATGAATCCAAGAGCTGGGTTTTTGAAATGATTAACAAAATAGATACACCATTAGCCAGATTAATAAAGAAAGAGAGAAGAATCAAGTAGACAGAACAAAAAACAATAAAGAGGATAACACCACTGATACCACTGAAAAACTGGAGAAGAAATGGATAAATTGCTGGACACATGCAACCTCCCCAGACTAAACCAGGAAGAAGTCAAATCCCTGAATTGACCAATAACACATTCTGAAATTGAGGCGGTAATTAACAGTTTACCAATCAAAAAAAGTCTAGGACCAGGTGGATTCACAGCTGAATTCTACCAGAGGAAATAAAGCATATTCAAATAGGAAGAGAGGAAGTCAAATTGTCTCTATGTGCAGATGACATGATTGTATACTTAGAAAACCCATCATCTCAACCCCAAAACTCCTTCAGCTGATAAGCATCTTCAGCATAGTCTCAGAATCAAAATCAATGCAAAAAAGTCACAAGCATTCCTATACAACAATAATAGAGAGTCAAATCATGAGTGAACTCCCATTCACAATTGCTACTAAAAGCATAAAATACCTAGGAATACAACTTACAAGGGATGTGAAGGACTTCCTCAAGGAGAACTACAAACCACTGCTCAAGGAAATAAGACAGGACAAAACAAATAGAAAAACATTCTATGTTCATTGATAGGAAGAATCAATGTAATGAAAATGGTCATATTGCCCAAAGTAATTTGTAGATTCAATGCTATACCTATCAAGCTACCATTGGCTTTCATCACAGAATTAGAAATGGCTGCTTTTAATTTCATATGGATCCAAAAAGGAGCCCATATAGCAAAGCCAATCATAAGCAAAAAGAATAAAGCTGGAGGCATCATGCTACCAGACTTCAAACTATACTACAAGGCTAC
The DNA here is from genome assembly GCA_963573385.1 of Cacajao melanocephalus. Lineage (NCBI taxonomy): Eukaryota > Metazoa > Chordata > Mammalia > Primates > Pitheciidae > Cacajao > Cacajao melanocephalus. The sequence continues at coordinate 1,131 of CAUYLG010004981.1, read as the reverse complement.
AGTAACCAAAGCAACATGGTACTGGTAATGAAACAGATCTATAGACCAGTGGAACAGAACAGAGAGCCTTGGAAATAATGCCACATGTCTACAACCATCTGATCTTTGACAAACCAGACAAAAACAAGCAATGGGGAAAAGATTCCCTATTTAGTAAATGGTGTTGGAAAAACTGGCTAGCCATATGCAGAAGAAAACTGAAACTGGACCCCTTTATTACACCTTATACAAAATTAACTCAAGATGGATTAAAGACTTAAACTCAAGACCTAAAACCATAAAAACTCTAGAAGAAAATCTAGGCGATACCATTCAGGACATAGGCATGGGCAAAGACTTCATTACTAAAACACTTAAAGCAATGGCAACAAAAGTCAAAATTGACAAATGGGATATAATTAAACTAAAGAATTCCTTCACAGCAAAAAACTATCATCAGAGTGAACAGGCAACCTACAGAATGGGAGAAAATTTTGCAAGCTACCCATCTGACAAAGGGCTAATATCCAAAATCTACAAGCAACTTAAACAAATTTACAAGAAACAAACAAACAAACAATTCCATCAAAAAATGGGCTAAGGATATGAACAGAGACTTCTCAAAAGGAGACATTTATGTGGCCAATAAACATATGAAAAGAAGCTCATCATCACTGGTCTTTAGAGAAATGCAAATCAAAACCGCAATGAGATACCATCTCGTGCCAGCTAGAATGGTGATCATTAAAAATTCAGGAAACAACAGATGCTGGAGAGGATGTGGAGAAATGGGAACGCTTTTACACTGTTGGTGGGAGTGTACACTAGTTCATCCATTATGGAAGACAATGTCACGATTCCTCAAGGATCTAGAACCAGAAATACCATTCGACCCAGCATTCCCATTACTGGGTATATACCCAAAGGATTATAAAGCATTCTACTATAAAGACACATGCACACATGTGTTTATTGCCACACTATTCACATAGCGAAGACTTTGAACCTACCCAAATGCCCATCAATGATAGACTGGATAAAGAAAATGTGGCACATATACACCATGGAATCCTATTCAGCCATAAATAAAGATGAGTTCATGTCCTCTGTAGAAACATGGATGAAGCTGGAAACCATCATTCTCAGCAAACT
>CAUYLG010004980.1:0-15966 GCA_963573385.1 Cacajao melanocephalus | reverse complement strand
AAATTAAGGATCTCAATATGAGATCATCACAGATTTTGTGTAGGCCCTGAATCTACTTCCCAAAGATATATGCACACGTATGTTCATTGCAGCACTGTTTACAATAGCAAAGTCCTGGAACCAACCCAAATGCCCATCAATCATAGACTGGACAAGGAAAATGTGGCACATATACACCATGGAATACTATGCAGCCTTAAAAAAGGATGAGTTCGTGTCCTTTGTAGGGACATGGATGAAACTGGAAACCATCATTCTCAACAAACTGACACAAGAACAGAAGGCCAAATACCGCACGTTCTCACTCATAGGCGGGTGTTGGACAATGAGAACACGTTGGCACAGGGAGGAAAACATCACACACTGGGGTATGTTGGGGCATGAGGGGTTAGGGGAGGGACAGCAGGGAGCGGGGAGGTTGGGGAGGGATAACACCAGAACTTAAAGCACAATAAAAATAAATAAAGAAATAAAAGACAGAGGGGACAAGAGACAGACATGGGAGAGAGCCATGTAAACATGGAAGCAGCAGTCAGAGTGATTTAGCCACAAGCTAAGGAATGCCTGCAGCCACCAAGGGCTGGAAGAGACAAGGATGGACTCTCCCCTAGAGACTTCAGAGGGAGCACGGCCCTGATGACACCTTGACCTTGGACTTCTGGCCTCCAGAACTGTCAGAGTTTGTGGTCATTTGTTGCAGCAGCCCCAGAGAGTGAGAGACGACCTCCCAGAGCAGATGACATTAGCCCTACGTTTTCTAAGACAAGAAGGAGTGCGCTGGATAGAAAGAGGGAGAGCAGATTCCAAGGAAGGAGGCTTGCATGTACACAGCCACCGGGGCATGACACAGCAAGATACAGTCAAAGAGCTGCCAGGAGCTGGGAAACGTTAGGCAGAAGGGGCTCACATCAGGGAGTGGGAGGTGGAGTGGGAGGCGAAGTGGGAGAGGTGGGCCCCATAGGGCCTTGTGGGTAAAGCCAAGAAATTTGAAAATCATCTCCCAAACTCTGGAGAGCATGAGAGGATTTTCATCAAGGGAGTGCCATCATCAGATCTGCATTCTGGATGCATCCCAAGCGGGCCTGACAAAGGTGGAGAGACCAGTTAGGGGTCACTGAAGTAGGCAAGGCAAGCGGTGATGAGGGCCTGAACTCAGGGGATGAGGAGGAAGGGGTAAATACCAGAGATGATGAGTGGCTAGACACTGTAGACCCTGCCATGGGGTTCGTCGGGTGTGGCAGGTAAGAGGAAAGGAGCAATTCAAAACAGCTCCAAAGTTTCTGGTGTAGACAACTGGGTTGTTAAAAGTGGTATCATTTAACAAGAGCGAACCACACACATTTAATTCTTTTTACTTCTTTAACATTATTTTTACTCCACATATATAGATATGAGATAAACTTTAGTCTTTTAAGATCTCTCTGGGTCTCGGAGTTCGTTAAACATTCCCTTCCGGAAAGCAGAGGGCTAAGTGATGGTGCATATTTGGAGAAGCCCTGACAGGTGGCTAAGGGCAATGCTAAATCCGCCCTACCCTGGGTGCCAACATTGTCATCAGCACTGTGACAGCACGGGAATTAAGTAGCCAAGAGGGGTCAGTGTAAAGAGAGAAAGTTTCTAAACCTTCCATGGAAGAAAGCTGGAAGAGGACACATGGTGGGCTCTGGGGAACTGGGAACTCCTGGCTTGTTTCTAGAACTGTTGTTACCAAGACGCAAACTAGCAATCCAACCACCTTCCAGATCTCAAGTTGCCAGACTCTTCTGCTGAATCCAAGACAAGGGAGACTCAGCTAGTCTTGAATCCTTGGCCTACCCAATAGGCTGAAAGGAGTGAGGAGAACGAGTGTTCCCATCTCCACCCTTCCCCTCAGGACTCAGCTGGCCCAAAGATGCTAACCTCATTTTTCTGGTGACCCAGCTCAGGCCCTCCATCTATCTGCCAGCTCCCCAGTTCTGCCAGAGAAAGGAGACAGAAGAGAGATGTTAAAACTGGAAGAAACAAAATCCAATATCAGGATCCAGTAACTCTGAGTAACCCCCCTGCTTCTCCTAGTCCTGCCTGTATTCTCTTACACTGCCAATTGTTTAAAGGTCTGGCCCATTCTTTTCACTTTCCCACAAGTAGATTATCTGCCACTCTACCAGATCACTCCAGAGGAAGCTTTATCTGGCAAAGGCTCGAAGGACACAGAATCATTTTAGCCTAATTCACACTAGGCCTCAATCTCTGCTTATGTGTCCAAGTCTCTGAGTCTAGAGGAAGGTCAAGGAGGAGCCTCAGATACAACACACTCCCCTTCCTATCCTCCAAATGTGGATTAAATTAGAACTGAGAAAGCAGGGAGATTGGCCTCAGCATCTCTAGCTGGAGCAAAGGAGTTGGCAGGTTATACACCAAGCACAAGAAACATCAGCCAAGCACCGCGACTGACAAGCTGGGTGCCACTGCCATCTTTGTTTCCTGCCTGTATCTCCAGAGAGCTAGAAATGGCATGGAATACTCCAGTTATGAGATAAAGGCTAAAAAATTACGCACAATTGGGTTTTGATACGGTGCTCACTGCGGTCCATGAGGAGTAGCAGTTATTGTTGTTCCTTCTGGTCCTCTTTCTCCTATTCTCTCTCTTTATTCTTCTCCTCTTCCTTCTTCTTCCTCCTCTTCTTCTGCTCTTTTAATAAGGTCTACTTATTTTAGACATGATTGGGAATTTACATTTTCAGAATTTCAAAGGTGGCCAGTTTAGATTCACAACATGAAACAGTTAAGAACGTGAAGAGCCACTAGCCTAAACTGTATAAGACTGGGAAAGCAGATAGGGACAAGCATAAAACATATTCCAGATTCAAAGAGCCCTATCAGATTTGTTTTGGGGTTTCTGCTGCATTTTCATGATTCAACAAAAGGGTGTGAAGGCACACCCTAGGTTCTATGGGGAGATAAAGTGACTATCTATGGGAGTTCCCTGTCCAATGAAGAATGATACTAAAGTAAAGAACATCATATTAAAGCATTTATCAAGTGCTCTTCTGCGGATTAATAATATTTTCCATAGGTCAACACTGTTTGTGTGTACATGTTGTAAAGCTGAAAAAAAAAATCGGCATCCAAACAATAAGAAAAATGTTCCCTTTCTCGGAAGTCAGACTGACCCTACTTGTCTTCTAAATTGTTTCCAGAAGTTAAAGTTATTGAAGGGAATTTCATACGTTTTTTGGTTGATCATTTACCAACCAGGACACATTTCCTCTTGGAGCTAAAGCCACAGCTCACCATTTGTCTCATTGATTCCCCTGCCAAAACCTCGCCTTAGTCCAAATGAAAAATACCTTCATTGAGGAGTTCTCTATCCATCCATTGTCCAGAATCCTCTTTATACACTAGTGATGGGATCAGAAGATGTGGACAGTTCCAGGATTTGATACAAGTGACCCACCCATTCCCAGGATGAGACAAATTTCTCCCTGGCCAGAACTGGACCCCAACATCTAAGATGGTGACCCATCTATACTCCAGAACATCTGTTCTCCCCATGACACATGCAAGAAGAGCAATGGCCTCCTGCTCTCCAGGAGAGGCACCTGTCAATGGGAGAGCTTTTGGACGTGAATTAAGTGACCTGATTCAACATCACTCAAAAAAGCAATTACTTTAAAGCTGCCGCTCCATACTGGTGATATGTTGAAGGTCAAATCCGTGTAGTTCCTGCACCCAGCACAAAAACCTAGACAAAGAGGAACCCAGAAACCAAATAAAGATCTTGAGCTTCTGGTAATCTATCCCCCTGATATAGTGCTCCTGAAATAGCCCAAAATTCAGGAAAAAAACATAAGCACAAGTGTGTTAATGACATGTCTAATCATTGGGCAAGGGCTAATAAATCCATATCATCAAATATTACGCAATTATTAAAATCATACTAATAAATCGTGTTAGTAAGATTGATAACCTCTTACGTTTTGAGACTAATTTTAAAAATCGTGATACAAAATGAAGTATTCAACAATGTTTCAATTTACATTAAAAAGAGGTTACAATGGTCTGTCTAGGAGATGAAATAATAGCTGATTTACTTTTCTTCTTTATACTTTAATTCCCTTCCTAGGTTTTCCACACTTAGCACATATTACTTTTATACTCTAACAAATAAAAGCTATTTAATTGGACTAAGCCATGGTCTAGGGGGCAGGTGATAAGCTCCTTGAAGGAGGATGTGCTGAGCCAAAAGGTGGCCAGATCCCAGAATTACTGCGCTAATCACTGAACCCTTCCCCACACTCAAGCACAGGAGGTGGAGGCTCCAGTGTGGCCCCTGGCTCCTTCCATCCTGCAGTCCAGTCTCTCTGGTTGTCAGCAAGCTGTTTCGTGACTCACTACATGCTGCTGGATTGGTCACTTCTCTTGAAATAACCCAGCTGGCAAAGAGCACACAGTGGTGCTGGGAGGATTTATTCATTCATGTTTATAGACAAGCTTGCTGAGATTCTTGGATGGGAGTCTTTCCATGCTAAGGAGTGCAAGTATTCAGCTGAGTACATTTCCGGGGCAAATTTCCTGCCACAAATTCTCTAAACTCAATGCAGATGCCCAAATTCAGGACAAAATTTATGTAAGCTGGCTGATAGACCATGCACCATTATAATAAAAATGAACTGGATGTCAAATGTCTGCGAATAACTGAACACTACCACATCTAGCCTTCCTGGAGAATCACGAAGCTGGATCCAACAGGCCCAGAGGTGGACAAACTCTGGGCCACTGATGGGCAGAAGAATTTCTTGGCCCTGGTTGGGCAGTAACTCTTCAAAGCTTATATAAAATATCTCCCACCATAGTCACATAAAGGATCCAAACGTGCCGTGGAAATCAATACAGGCCCATGGCCCTAGACCAGGCATAAATGAAACAACGATGCAGAGAAGTGTAAATGTGGCATCAGAATGCTGGGAAAACAAGTGAAGTATTTTTTAAGAAAAGTACCAGCACCAGCTCCCCAGATGCAGAATTGACTTTGGACAATCTGTGGACGAAGAATGACTGGTGAAACAAATCGTCCCATTGCAAAGGCCAGCATTCAGCTCAGGCTGTGCTGCAGCCGGCTTCTGACACGGAGAAATGACAGGCATGAAGAGTATGTGGGAACTGTGTAGATGCCCAGCACAGAGCAAGGCCTGGGATGGCTCTTCCTTCCCCCACCTCCTACCAGTTGGAGGACAAGCTGGTGCACGTTTGTCAGAGAAAATGGAATGCCCACATTGACCCAGAGGGTATGGAACTGCATAGCAGAGGTTCTCTTCTAACTGTACCTCAGGGATTTCAGCTGAAAGCCAAGGTAACAGAGATAAGGAAGACCCCAAGGGAGTTGGTTTTGGACATCTTGTCTCAGAGGTTTGATGTAAAGAGATTAGAGATGTAGAAGCCTAGTTAAATTACAGATCACCTCCCTCCCTGCAACAACACCCTGATCCTGTTCCCCAAACTTGAAGGCTGCGTAAGACACATGAGTAACTTAACATCCTGGGCTTACCCTTCCCATGAAAGCGGCTCCTCCTCCTGCCTCCAGAAGTTGCCTCTAGCACCTCCACTGACCCCATGTTCAGGGCATGCTTCACTTTGTACTCCAGATCTGCCTGGATGGAATGACAGCACATCATTCTCACTGCAGGCAGGAGCCTAGAAATATTAAACACATTCATTGATCTGATCTTGGATGTTCAAAACGAAAAATGGACATACAGATCCTGTGTTCTTGGGGAATAGCACGGATTAAGTTAGCTCCTAAATGAAACCAACTCTAAAGAAGTAACCCAGGGAACTGCTGACGTACATCAGCTTTCCTCTGGACTTCGTGCAATCTCACTTGGGCTGCCCCATCTGAAAGAAGAACAGACCACACGGGCAGGCTTCTTTCTTTCCAGTAAGCTTGGGAGAATTAGTAAGGAAACCGCTAAACACATGGGGAGGCCGGGGTTGGGGAGCTGAATGTTAGCACAGATTCAAATTGCTATTTCTTGTCATCTTGGCATTTGGGTTTATGGAATAAATAAAAAGCCAACATGTCTAAATGGCAGTAGCTTGAGAGAGAAAGAACACAAATGTGCTCCAGGTTCTGAAGCATATTCTTCAGAATATAAGGACATGTCCCTCACTGAAACAGAGCAAAAACGTCAAACATTGGCAAGCCTAAGTAAGCGGAAACAGCCAAAGGGCATCTTTAAGAAGCGGTGCCTCCTCTAAGACCCCATAGGATCAAGGCAGGCAATTTATGGTCCTTCTGCTGCTGAACAGAAGGATGCAAGGCACAGGAACAGCCCCTGGGATACCTCCGAGCAGGGGTGAACACAGGTGTGGAGTATGTTCCCCATTCTATCATCTATCCCTTCCCAAAAACGTAGTTCCCCCTGTGTCGATAGAAATTCCTGGAGTCTGCTTTGGAGATGACCAAGCCAACAGTCATGTAGTAGGAAGAGCAAAGGAGTTGGAGGAGGAAAGCACGTTTATCTCAGGAGATGGATTACAATTAGTGCCGATCATTTTTCTGCTTACCCCCACACCTGCCATTTCCTGGTCTAATACATAACGCAAGGGGAGTGGATCTCTGAAGGTACATTTCTCAGAATCCCTTGCCAAATGGCTTCTGGTTAGATTCAGTCAATGGAAGGTACTAGTGCCAGATTGGCAGGTAGATAGATGGAAGAGGAACTGAGAGCATCCCTCTCCTCTCTCTCTGCTTCATGCAGCGGCTGCAACTCTTCATACTCCATTACCTGCTAGACTGCCCTTCCCTTGGTGGCCCCAACTTCCACCATGCAGTTTCCTGCATGGTTCCAGTTCCCGCCAGGCCACCTCCTACTGATGGGAGGTACCCCAGCTTCCTGCTGATGCTGTCTCTGGGTTGCTTCCCCATCCTTGTTTAGCTTGTCGGCCCTTCTGACACCTTCCTAGCTAGTTTTTTATATTAAATTCCCTCTACTGAACTCCAGGGTTTCTGATTTCAGATTCCAGATCTGGACTCATGCGCTTTAGGTCTTAGGAGACCCTGATATAGTAGGTGTCTGCCCTAAATCCCCTCAAGGCTTACCAAGATAATTTTGAGTCCAACTTTCAACTGCCAGCACCTTCATTTCTTTGCCTAGAGGTTTATTTTTGGTGGCCTGAGCCTTCTCTTCCCATGTGTATGTTCAAAGAAGACTAGAAGTGCAGGAGAATTAAGATACACACACTCACACTCAGAGCTGCCCATAACAATGACTGACAGGACCTTGGATAAACTCAACTCTCTCGCTGCTCTGGTTTGAATATATGTGTCCCTGCAGAACTCATATGCTGGAAACCTAAACCCCAAGGTGATGATGTTAAGAGATAGAGTCTCTGAGAAGTGTTTAAGTCCTGAGGACCTCTGCCCTCATGAATGGATTCATGATCTGAAAAAAGAAGGAAGCACTCTAGTGTCCTTTTACTCTTCGGTCTTCTGCCATGTGAGAACACAGCAACAAGACACCATCTTGGAAGCAGACAGCAGCCCTTATCAGATATTGAATCTGCCAGTGTCTTGATCTTAGACTTCCCTACCTCCAGAACTGTGAGAAATAAGTTTCTGTTGTCTAGAAATTACTCAGTCTAAAGTATTTCACTATAGCCGCAGAAACCAACTAAGACACTCACCCCTCATGCAATACCACCCTAAGGTGCACATTCTAAATCGGCTCCCAGAATTCCCAGAAGAACTAAGCTCCAGTCGTCCACAGCGGTAACCTGACTGACCAGGCACCCCTGCTGGGCTGCCTTCCCTTGTTTCTCTTACTTGCTCACTCCACTGCTGGGGTGTCTACCTCCCCCAGAATTTTGCACTTGAATCACTGGCTCAGTGTCTGCCTCTGGGAGAATCTAAAGTAAGGGCACTATTTTTTTCCTTTTTGTGCTTGTTCTTTATTCTTCACGAAAGTTAAAGTAATGCTTGGAAAGAATGTGGGGTCCACTTAGTGACAGGACGGCAGATGATGTGGGCAGTAAGCCCCTTCTCGCCACAGAGAGCATGGCTGAGCAGGCTGTGGTGGTGGATGGAGAGGAGGTTTCTGCAACCTCTAGCTGGGCAATGATTGTCAGAAGGGCACAGTCTCAAGGCCTCTGTTTCCCCATCCACAAAAGGGAAATCCCATCAGTGTTCTTTGAAAGCTCCTTTTGACCATCATGTCAAAAGAATTGCAGGGAGCCAGAACACATTTTGACCCTGGAGGAATTTTTTAAACCAGCACTTTTTGAGTTTCTGGCACATTAAGGGAGAAAGAGCAAGGGAACCTGAAGGGCATGTGTGTGCTTCCAGTGAATTCTAAGGAAGTGAAATAATGACCTTAGCCCAGACAGCAAAAGACAGATTTAATGTACGTGCTTCTGGCCATATTTGGAAAAATCATTTAAACCAAAAAAAGAAAAGTCCAAACTGCAAGTCAATTGTGCCTAACATCACACATCCCGATGGTATGTGCTGGCCTCTCCTAGCAACTATGCTAATCCAACATTCCCAATCATTGCACATATTTGGGCCTTGTGTTTTCCCAGAAGCCACGTAGGTCTGGTCTGAAATACCATCCTGAATCTGCCCAGCCTTAGCTCCGAGGCTGGCTCCACTGCTTCTCCTCCCCCACCACACTCTCATTTCACAGGCTGCCCTGTCTCTCTCTAGCTTTGCTTCCATAACCCAGGCCTCAGGGCTCTCCTTATTTGTAACTTCTTAATTTAGACCCCGGCCAGTAGAAATGTATACAGTGAGCAGAGGGGAAGGTCTTATTTTAGCCAGAACTCTTGATGCTGAGAATTGACTCTCAGCTGAAGCGGGCCAGAGCCCCCAGTCTGATGGCCTAGGCCACCGGAGGAGTCCACTTGGGATGCATAATTCCCATGCTCTGTGCGGGGAGATGTTTACGGACATATTCTATGCATCTCTGGCATCCTGCTCCACAGAGCCCGAACCACGCTGAAGACTGTAAGTAAAGCAGCATCCCCGGGATTAGAAGTTGTCAGGTTTATTTTTAAATCCCAAGGATTTGTAAGGATGCCCATGATGAGAAACCTCAGTGCCCTCCTACCATGCACACTCACACACACGCGCATGCACAAACATGCAGAGGCGGCAAGGAGAGAGAGAGAGAATATACGCATGGGGGCAGATGCACTGTCAGGCCCAAGAGAGAAGTCCGTGGGAGGCCCAAAGAGTGAGTGTGCGGGAAGCCAGCCTACCTGGCACTTTCCTAGCCCACAGTTTCCACTGGCTGTTGCCATCCCCAAATAAATTCCTGCACCCTTAAAACTCACTATTTATCTCTTTAAGCTTTCTGCTCTTGGCTGTCTGCACTACTCTTAAATCTCTGTCCAACATAAAAAAAGTGTTTTGTTTCATTTGTGGTTGTTGTTGTCGTTGTTTAAGAGACAGAGTCTCACTTTGTCACCCAGGTTTCAGTGCCGTGGCACAATCACAGCTTACTGCAGCCTCTAACTTCTGGGCTCAAGCCATCCTCCTGCCTGAGGCTCCCAATTAGCTGGAACTACAGGCCCATGCCACCTTGCATGGCTAATTTTTTTATTATTATTTATAGAGACAGGGTCTTACTACATTGCCCAGGCTGGTCTCAAACTCCTGAGCTCAAGCAATCTGCCCACCTCAGTCTCCCAAAGCACTGGAATTACAGGCGTAAGCCACTGTGCCCAACCTAGGAAGTTCGTTATGCAGCTGTTCCCAAACTTTCTTGGTTCACCTTACCCTTAAGGTCCCAGTAATTTTTATGCAATGCTCCTAGGCTAAAAGAAATACTTATTAGTTCCATGTATTAAGTAGTTAAGTCCAAATAACTTAATAAGTATTTATGTCCTAACAAATCAATAGCGGTTGGGGAAACTACACATAAATTGAAATAAATAATAAATACTTTATTTCATTCTTAAACCTAAGTACTAGCTAACAGGATGTGTGCACCTGTTAGACAACTTCAAGTTTTCTGAACTCGGTATCAGATTGAACAGCAACACTCATGATTCCTGATCCATAGTGATTTTGTGCAGTTCTCACTGGCTGCAACCACTGAAAATTCAGCTTCACGAAAACATGATGACATTCAAAAACACAGTACTACGTAACACTGGCAATATTGCGTGGTGGTGGAGTACAGAGGTCAAGTATTGCTGGGCTTCCTAAGAAGTGTTTAGTAATTCCACATCACTTCTGTGAGTTTGCTGTGGCACTCTGGGGTGTCCTGGGTTGCTGGGAACCATACTCTGATGAAATCTTCTGTCCATGGCTTGTGTGTGTGTGTGTGTGTGTGTGTGTGTGTGTGTGTGTGTGTGTGTAAATGAACTTGCAACCGGAGCCCGGAACAAATACGAATTTATACATGAATAAAGATGCATAAGACAAGACCTGGAAGGGTGCATACCAAACCGCTAGCTCTGGCTACTTCTGTGGAGACAACACTGGGGGTAAAGAGGTCCAGGGACACTTTTGTCAGAATTTTTCTGAAGATGCTTTCATGTATAATTTGTGTAATTATAAACAAAACAAAACAAAACAAAAAAACCTTGCCATGTAAGAGTGCTAAATCCTGGTCAGAAAGGGTCAATGCCAAACTCCAGCACACTGCTGGTACGCTGTGGAGGAGCGCTTCTCGCTCACTTGCTGAAATTCTTTATGGCAATTTTTTCAAGAGTCTTTCTTCCTTTCTCATTTCCCAAGGCAGCAATTGTCAAGAGGTGGTAGTCAATCAGAATCACTGGTAGCTGTTCCCACACTACCCCCCAAACCATCTCCCCAGAGTCCAGCTGCTCACAGTTCACTCACAGCTCTGTGTGACCTGGTGGCTGTTAAGGTTGGCTGTCCCTTTGGCAGTTTGGAGCTGCTGCTTGGAGGCTGCTAGGCAAAGACTGTATTTACCTGCCTTCTGCTCATCTAGGTGGAGCCTGGTGGCTGGTTTCCGCCAATGAGGGGAAGGGAGGCAGGATCCAGTTCCAAATTTAAGTCCTAAATTACCCCTAAGAAGATCCACGCCCTAGACTGCCCACACCTCTACCCCCACATTTCCTTGCTACATCCACTTCTCGGCTCCTTTGCTCACCCATTTCTCTTGGCTGGGATGCCCCAGGGGCAGGGCAGGGGGTGTGACTGGGACTAGAAGTGAAAAAGAGAGATTATAGTGATGGGGAGGGGGCAGGGACGGGTAGACAAAGAAAGAGACAGAGAAGCCAGAGCCAGAAACGATGCATTGTCAAAAATCAAAAAAATCAAGTAAAAATTTAAAAAATAGCACATAAAATTGTCAGGGGGCAGCCTTCAGTAACAATTCTACTTTTGTGACATAGGTTCCAGTGAGGTACATTTCCCCTGAAACGAAGTGACCTGTTTCATCGTCCTTATTACCAAACGTGAGAAGGGCAACGGCAGTGTGCACAGATCCTCTGAAGCGCAGGACTGCAGAGCTGAACCAACCCGCAGTCTCTCAGCCCTTATCAAACATGCTCAGAGACTGGTCTGAGAACAGAGGGGCCAGACTCCCCAAATGCCCTTCGGTTTGGGACAGAACCCAGGCCATTTTCTGCCAGTTATTCTTCAGCTTATGCAGGAGTCCAGGAGAGAACAAAGGTCCCAGGTGTGCTAACTCAGCCCGTGGCTCACACCTGTAATCCCAGCACTTGGGAGGCCAAGGCGGGTGGTCATGAGGTCAGGAGTTCGAGACCAGCCTAACCAACATGGAGAAACACCATCTGTACTAAAAATACAAAAATTAGCCGGGCGTGGTGGTGCACACCTGTAATCCCAGCTATTCAGCAGGCTGAGGCAGGAGAATCCCTTGAACCTGGGAAGCGGAGGATGCAGTGAGCTGAGATCACGCCACTGCACTCTAGCCTGGGTGACAGAATGAGACTCCATCTCAAAAAAAAAATAGAGTCCATCAAATGCCCATATAATAAGAATGCTTAGAGCCCTTAAGCACCAGGGCATAAACAGATTTCAGAAATAGAACCAGGTTCATATCTCATCTCAGCTTCTCTTAATACAAGAATCTCTGGCAAACTGAGTCCCTTTCTGTGCCCCAGCATTTCCCTTTGCCAGTGAGAAACCCTAAGACGCGGCTGTGATAATTATTTTGATTCTTTATGTTTTTGACCCTCAAATGGTTATTCAGTCATTTAGTGCCTCAAAAGAGGGGAGGAGGGAACTTCACTCTGCTCGAAGTACGTTCTGATAAACCACCCACGGCTTGCATGGAAAGCCTGGACCCTGTCCCCCTTATCGCAGAGTGAGAGGCGAGAGGGACCCTCATCCCCTGCTGGCTGAGCCTCCCTTCTCCACCCCCCGCACGCTCCGACGGACAACGTCTCAGCTTCTCATCGCTGTTGTCCCAGCCTCCACAGAGGCCCTGCGATTATGCATAATTTATTCCACGTGTTTGTTGCGCCTGCCAGAGGCGTCTGCTGTAAATGTTTCAGTGCTTTAACTTGAGTTTTCTTTTGAAATAATTGTCCCCAGGGTGATGAACGGAGCAGTAAATTAACACCCCTCTATCCAAGGCCTCCTCTGGGCTCCTGTTCCCTTCTAGCTGCAGTGATCCCCATAAAACATTCATTAAATGCAGAGCCACAGGTGGCACAGGCAGGGATGGGAGCGCCCGGGCCTGCGCACTGGCTAACTCAATAGGTGGGTGACAAGTTCCATGAAGAAACTCCCAGGACTAGTTGAATAGGAGTTTGTTTTAAAGTCCTTTTCAGTGATACGTTTCACAGGAGGAGACCCCTTTAACCCACATTTTGCCACATTTGCCATCAGCCCCCAACTCTGCTTGGCCATGTTCTTTGGATCTTGACACAAAAATACGTTTTTGCTCCTCTTGGAAGCCTTCTGTTATCTGAGCCCATCTGTGTCACTGCAATGACACCATCACTCAGGCGTGCTCCCTCTCCTTGTCTCCCTCACACACACAAACACTCTAACATAATCTCACACCACTGGCACAATCTCACACACCCACTCACACACACATACACACTAACACAATCTCACACATGCTCACGCCACTGACACACCCCCTCACTCACACAAACACTCTCAACAGTTCAGGAAAGGTCTAACAAGCTGACTATTGGTATATTTATTCATTATGTCAGTGGTGAGCATTCCTTTGTTTCTTGTGAAAATTTTATTTCTCTTCCCCGATAGCAAGGATTCCACTTGTAAATGATAGCGGTTAGCGGGTTCTAAAGTTACGTCGGCTTATTGCTTGGACTTGTGTGCCAGCGCTTTGCCGGTTGCTTTCAGGTCGATTCTGCTGTTCCTTTCCTCTGCTCCGCGCTGCAGGGAACTGACCCCAAAAACTATATTTCCTGGAATAACTCATCAACTGACTTTAGGTTAGGTTTGGCCAGTGGGAGGTACTGATGAGAGCCTGGGGAGCGAAAGAGGGAAATTCAGAGTATTTCTCCCTCACTTTTTCTATCTGCTTCAGATGGCATCTCCTCCGGGATTCCAGCTCCCACTGGGTGGTCCTGGCTCCTGAGCTCTGGTAAGACCGTTTCCACTCCTGTCCTTGCAGCCCCAAGGTGATGCCCACTTCCTGCCATGCTAATCTCCGCTGTCTCACTGTCTTTCTTGCCTCAGCATCCCTTCTTCTAACACCTTCAGAATTAGCTCTTCGTAACGTCCTGCTGCTGACCTGCATAGCATGAGCTTTGTCTTCTTACTGCACTCTAACTAATACAAAGTTTACTGGAAGCAAGGGAGGCCTGGGCTGACAAAGCGCTGAGTGAAAGGTTACAGGGATGAGACGCAAAGACCAGCACTGCTCCTCAACCTGCCAGCTCTAGCACCTTGCCGTCTGCACGCAACTTCAAGCTTTGCAATCTTGTAGGAACAGAGAGAAATAGTGCCCTGCTGGGAAACTTAAGAAAACCTCCAAATCTGTCCAGGATAGAGCAGTCTAGAAAAGATTCAGACTGATTTAGGGGTAAAAAAATCCAGGCTATTCTTTTATTAAAAATTCCAGACTTAATATTCTTTCTTTAAAATACAATATATATCTGTGTTTATATTCCTGAATTTCCCCTATTGTCTGTTGAACCTCTAGCTGTAAACTGAGATGATTCTCCCCACTGTTGTCCTCAGTGGAAATAGAGCTTCACCCACTAAAATTTATACAAAACCACCAATGTAGGGTGGCTAGTTTGTCTCTCACCCGTCTTTCCAGTGAATACCACAGTCCTTTTGCCTTTAGTTTAGGAAAGAAGAATCAAACGTGACTTTTTAGGATTGTTTGAGGATCTGTTGAAGCAAAATGTTCGACAGACACAGGAGCAAGAGGTTAAGAGCATTGCTTTTGAGTCAGACTGACTGGCATGGACTCTGGCTCTGCCATGCATTATCACTGAGCAACTTATGTTCCCCTGTAGACCTCAGTCTTCTTGTCCATGAGTTGGGGATCATAACAGTTTTGAGACTTAAATGAAATCATATCTGTAAAGCTTTGCATATTATGTATAATAAGCACTCCATAAATGTTACTTATAATTTTATCATTGTCAACATCCTCCTATGCCCACATCCCTGAAAATCAATGAGAAGGTATAAGAGCCAAGTTACTATCATATAAGATAAATAAGGGACAGTCCAATACCCCAAACTGATGAGTTGATGACCAACATCATCTCTGCACATCAGCAAAGAAAACTGCTGACTCTCAGAACTGGAGAGGCTGTATAATCTAATCTCCCTGCATGACAGCTGAGGTGGAAGAGACACAGAAGGCTCAGCTGCATGGTGATGGTACCATAACTCCTACCCCAGGGTCCTAATATAAGGTTATTACCTCATTCCAGTTCAGAACATTTCATTTCAGATCAGCGTCAGGTTGATGTGATGTGAATTGCTCTCAAGGAAGTTGATTGGATCATGGTGGGGTGGGGATCCACCATGGCTTGGTGCTGGCTCGGCAAAGGTGAGTGAGTTCCTGTGAGATCTGGTCATTTAAAAGTGTGTGGCACCTCCTCCCCATAACCGACTCCTCTTTCCCACTCCTGCTTTCACCAAGTGACATGCCTGCTCCCCCTTCACCTTCCACAGTGATTATAAGCTTACCAAGTCCTCCTTAGAAGCTGAGAAGATGCCAGCACCATGCCTTCTGTAAACCCTACAGAACCGTCACCCAATGAAACCTCTCTTTTTAATACATTACTCAGTCTCAGGTATTTATTTATAGCAATACAAGAATGGCCTGAGAGAGAAAGCTTATAGAGACAGCTCAAAACAAACCAAAGGAAAAAAAAAAAAGAAGGAAAGAAATTGCCTACAGCTAACATGAGACTTAATGGTGACTTAATGGTGAAAGACTAAATTTTTTTCTCCTATGATCAAAAACAAAGCAAGGAAGTCCATTATCACCACTGCTATTCAGCATTGTACAGGAGATTCTAATTAGGGCAATTAGGAAATGGTCAGTGGGGGTGGGGATAAAATGTATCCAGATTGGCAAAAAGAAGTAAAACTATCTCTGTTCACAGATGACACGATCTCATAAATACAAAATCCTAAGGAATCCATTAAAAATTATCAGAAAAGGTGTGAGATACAAGATCAAATATAGAAAAATCGAGGAGAGAGATCCAAGATGGCCGATTAACAACAGCTCAGGATTGAAGGTCCCAGTGAAAGCGCAGAGAGCGAGTGGACGCCGCACTTTCAGACGAATTTTTGTCGCCCACAGACTGGGAGATTCCTGGCGGAGGAGCCACACGGGTCGCCAGCGCGACTTTTTTGGCCAGCATGGCTGTTTTGCCGGCGCCCCGGCACGGCGCTTCTCAGCGCGGAGTATATGGGACGGGGTGCCCTTTGAGTCCAGCTCGGCTGGTCCCATCCCCACAAGGAGAACAGCAATTGGAAGCGCTGAGGACTGAGAGTTTCACAGTAAGCACAGCTGAACCGGGAAGGTCCAG